>SNQJ01S0064951.1:0-28939 GCA_010110895.2 Picea sitchensis
AAAATAACATTAAACACAAAGAGTGGATATAGTTAAACACAAATAGTTTAAAAACCTTTATTGTATTTATCAATTAACTAAATAAAATGTAAACATAATCCTAAAGAAGGGACTAGCTGTTTTGCAGCTATTGCCCTTGTTTTGCTAAGTTCACCTAAGTTTTGAGTTTATTATAATTTTATAGTTTATGTTCTATTTTCCTAAGTTCACCTATCACGTAAGTCTTGAGTTTATTATAAATTTATAGTTTATGTTCTATTTTCCTAAGTTCACCTATCACATAAGTCTTGAGTTTATTATAAATTTATAGTTTATGTTCTATTTTCCTAAGTTCACCTATCACGTAAGTCTTGAGTTTATTCTGAAGTTGTTACCTAAGTTTTGAGTTTATTCTGAAGTTGTTACATTGTTACATCTTTTGATATGTTCAAGCTCGTCCGTGTTTGTGGTGGCTGTATTAATATTTCTGCACTGTCAAATGGTGGGTGCATTTTTAATGCTTCCTACACTGTCAAATGTCAATCATTGATACTTCTGCATTGTGATTGAATAGATCCATAGGTTGTCAATCATTAATACTTTTGCATTGTGATTGAATAGATCAGTTGGTTGTTGATATGTACATTCCATCCTCACCCCCTCCTTCTCACCGCCTCATTGCCTCATCTTCCTCTTCACATCACCTTCCTCTTCCCATCATCGCCTCATCTTCCTCTTCCTAGAACTATCCCTGTACAACAATGAATACTAATTGGAATGAATAATAATCCAATTATTTTAGTGCACCACTGCCATCATCATCTTTCTCCATGGCTGGGGTGCTTCTACATTGTATGTTTCAATTTCTTTTTAAATTTTCAATTCTCTTACAATATACATATAGAACACATCACTTGCTCACTTTTTTTTTTTTTTAAGATACACTACTTGTTTTTTGAAGATACACTAGTTTTTTGAAGATACACTATTCTTGCTTGCTGAAGATACATCATTCTTGCTTGTTGAAGTTGTTTCTCATGGGTTGAAGCTATTGTTGAAACTTTGGAAATCCTCAACCCACACTAAGCTATTGTTGAAACTTTGGAGATCCTCAACCTGCACTTAAGGTACGAATTGTATGTTTCATATTTGCAATTCAGTGACAATATACATATACAATACATCACATGTTCACCTATTTGCTGAAGATACATCATTCGTGTTGGCTGAAGATACATCATTCCTGCTTGTTGAAGTTATTTCTCATTGGTTGAAGCTATTGCTAAAACTTTGGAGATCCTCAACCTGCACTTTCTCACTTAAACTAATAAATCAAGATAATTCATATCTCTCAACCTGAAAAGCTAATCTAGAAATCACATAGACTACCAGTTATCTACATCAAATCACCAAATTACTTTAAAGTTATACTAATCTAGGGTTAGAAATCCTAAGGCGCAATTAACAACGACTACAACTCACCTACTTTCAATGCAAAACATTAATATAAAGTACAAGAGTTTCTTCTGTATCAATGAGAAATACAAAAAGATGGCCACTGGTAGCATTTGGCCCAAAAAAGGTTATTAGGTTTTTCTGACACTTTGAAGATGTACTTTGTATTGAGGATGAGTATCTATGCGATGCATTTAGTAAGCATTATTTATTAGCAATCCTATGTCAATTCGTCATTTACTCTAATCATCTCATCTGTCTTCCAGAGCCTTTCATTAATTAACTAAGTTCTTAGGTCAGAACAAGATCGCTAGCGGATCTAGATGTCTCTGGTTGGATTCCAATGGGTGCATACCAAACAATCAAGAGTCAATCCAGGATCTGAGGTTATGCCATCTAACATGTCAGATGGTTGAGCAAGAACGATTTGTAAATCATAGGTCCCCACACCTTAGTGAAGAAATCTATATTCCTCATACTGGAAAGAAGAGGTATTTATCCCAGATGAGAGTGGTACCAGGGTCATCTTTAGTGGAATCAAGGACACATGCTTCTTAGAAAGATGCTTAAGGGACGAAAAAAAAACTTAGTGGTACCAGGGCATGGCCATATATTAAGTGTGTAACATCCTGCTCTGGCACACTGAGCAAACTTATTCTTTGAGGACACTTGCTCGCAAGTGATCTGGATTATTATGCTATTAAAACACTTGATTTTGATTATGAGGCATTATGGGTTGATGACATGTTGTTTTACTGCATTGACATAGATAGGTGCTATTGACTTGGTTTACTGAGTGTGTGAAATTTTGGACCTCGAGGATGCAGAGGCATCGATGGAACCCCTTTGACTCTGGATCGAGTCAGGGAGTGTACCATTGGGGTTTGATTGTTTTACTGTGATATTAGTGCATCTGATTAAATGATATGATATGGATATGTTCTGACATGATTTGTTGATGATGCAGGCTGACGATAGCTTGCCAACCAGACTCACATGTGGAGTAAAGGAGTCACGCATGACTACCAGAAATGTTGAGGGAGAGGTGTGTACAACAGCCCTGCCACAACCTACTAGCACTCTCGCCGTGGCTCGAACTGTAGGTTAACGTTTACCTAGTTTGAGAAGACCCACGATGCCATGAGGGCATACTGCGATAGTCGCTCACAGTGATTCTAAGGGGCGTGCAATAAGGCAGGGGCCTTATTCCTTAGAGGCCCTTAGTCTCCCACCAGTTCACCTGGCGGAGTATTGACTCCAGGGGTTATTGATGTCTACCAAGTCAGTCAAGAGGCGGGTGTCAATCTTGAAGCACGTGGTGCGTCCTGAAGGGCACCTCACGCTAGAAAAATGGAAAGAGGCGAGTGGCACCCTTGGAGCATGTAGTGCATCCTGAAGGGCATGTCGCACAAGGGAATAGATGAGGTGAGTGGCACCCTTGGAGCACCTAGTGTGTCCTAAAGGGCACGTCGTGTTGTTGATGATAGAGGAATGAACCTAGATGGCCTTAGGACGAATAACGTGTTAAGTATTTTTTAAACGAATTCCCTAATTAAATGTCGCCCAGTACAAAAATATAATGTCTAAGTCTAAATTATGCCAGTGGTAAAATTTTGTCTATCTATATATATAAAAAAAAAAAAAAAAACTGTTGAAATAAAATTTAAAAAGGGAATTAACTATTTTATTATTATTTTTTTAAATTAAAAGATAAAAGGGAAAAAGGGTTAAATTCCACACCTTCCTTTTTGAGTTCTAATTAAAAAGGGGAAAGAGGGAAAATCTAAAATTTTAGGAAAATAGAAAAGAGGTAAACTTAAAAAGGGAAAAAGGGGAACATAAGGGAAAAAGCGGAAGGTCAAACTTAGTAAAGCATCTACCATTTAAGAGTTTTCTAATTTAAACTGAATCGACAATTTAATAAAAGAGAAAGTTATTAAAACCTGTAAGAGAATTTGGGGACACCTAGGAGTGATTCTAGGAGTAACTCTAGGTGGGTGAGGGAAATAAAGATAATTAATTCATTAAAGAAGTTAATTTATGGAGGAATGAAGGGGATGGGTGACACTTGTACGAGGAAGAATTTTTAGGAATTTAATTATAAAACTTAACTAAAAGAGAATTTTTGGAAAGTAAGGAACCACAAAACTCTATATAATGAAGGGAGGTGATGGAGGTTGAAGAATCTTCTGTTTGTGTAATGTTACGCTACAGAAATATCTACTTGACTGATTTAACTTGTGGGAGTTGGGATACCCAGCTCGGTGAGGAGTGGTAGCTTGTCCTTGCGAGGCAAGCTGGGAGCTAGTCGAAATCTCTGGATAGTGCGTGTGTGGCCCCTTTGCGGCTCGGGGGGGGGGGCTAAGGGGGAAGAAGAGTACCCCTAGCATTGGCTGGGAGGTACCGGTGAAGTTTTGTTGGTCTGCAAGCGGAAGTGGCACGGAGCCCGTGGGATGTCATTCCGAGTGGGCGATCAGGCAATGGTACGCTCTCCTCATTTTTGTTTGGTAGATTGTATTAGGACTTATGCTTGGATTTGCTTGTTTTTGGAAAAGTAAACTAATGTCCTTTTAATTTGATGACATAAACTTTTCTTAGCCTAGGTTAATGGTTGTTGTCTCCCATGGCCTTCGTTTTCCCGCACGTCTTGACCGCCTTGTTGTGTTGATTGTGACCTTCGTGGTTGGTTAGCCTTCATCCCTAGCTCACCAGTGCTTGCTTGAGCAGTCAGCTAGGAGCCTAATCTACGGTTGTGACCTTAGCGTTAAAATACCTATGGATTTCAACGCCTTGCTTTTCTGTGCGAGGATGATGAAGTGAAGGACATACCTATCAACCGTCTACCTTGATGTTTGTCCCTAGCTGATTGTTGATTCCACCATCTGGCAATGACCTCTGCATGTGGATTATATGGTGGCCTGGTTGGTTTTCTCTATGCCTTGACTGATAGAACCCCTGCAATCATTCCATGACCCTTCCCATTGGAACCTTTTGGTTCTCTTACTGTTGTCTGCTTTCTGTATTAGTATTCTGGCAATGGAAAACGAGTTGATTCATGTTTTCATTTTTGTATTGGTATTCTGGCAATGGAAAACGAGTTGATTCATGTCTGCATTTTTGTATTTGTATTCTGGCAATGGAAAACGAGTTGATTCATGTCTGCATTTTTGTATTTGTATTCTGGCAATGGAAAACGAGTTGATTCATGTATGCATTTTTGGAATGGTATTCTGGCAATGGAAAAACAATTAAATTCTTTGTCTGCGTTTTACATTTGGTACCCTGGTAAGAAAGACAAAAACGTTTTTATTTTCCTGTATGCGTTGGCATTGGCATCCTGGCAGTCAAAAGGGGAAACCTCGGTTTATTCATCCCTCTCAAGTTTGCATTTCGTTTTTACTTTTGGGGCGATTTTCCCCTTGAAGAAGACTGTCTTGCACTTAAGAATTTATGTTATAATTACCTTGTTCCTAGCAAATTCGCCCCTCTCTTGACTGCATTTCGTTTACTGCTGGGGCGAATTTCTTTTCCCTTGTTGAAGGATGGGTTATTCTTTAAAACTTACTGCATCTATTCCTGTGAATGCCCACAAACTGCGCATTACTTAATGCTGCGTTTTTCCGGATTACCAACCATGTTTTTTCCCTTCGAAATGTTCACCGTTTTGTCGATTGATTGCCCATGAATTTTTACTATTTAAAATGATGACAGAGTTGTTGTAAACGCCCACAAATTGATGCTAAAAATCTTGACTGAATTTGTTGTTACACGCCCTCGAATTGCTATTAAAATGGATGACTCTGTCGCTGCCTTAATTGACCACGATTTGCCCTTGATAATGTGACTGAAATTGCAATAAATGACCATGAATTGGCCTTTAGACTGTGACATCGTTTTTCCTTTAGCCGGTGTCTGTGTTTTTCCGTTGATTGACCACATCTTGCCATATAAATTGGAATGCATTGCTGGGATTGGGTACGAGTTGCCACCACTGTGTACTGCATGTTGCTAAGATGTGATACAACTATTTTGTTGCCTTGAAAATCGCCTTGAATACTGTTAATGATATATTAATTGTCTTGCTACAGTTTTAATAATTGCCTTGTCAACACTATATTGATTGTACTGTTACCTTAACTGCCTTGCCATTGCTTTACTAATGGTTATGTTAATTAAAGCGTTAATCGTATTGTCATTTCTATCTTACTCGTTATGATAGCATTCATGAGAATGGCCTTGTGATTTCGCTATTAATTATTTGTTAACAGTTATGTCAACTTCCTTGTCATTTTCTATATTAATGGTTAGGTAACAACTATGCTAATTGCCTTGTTAATTTAATACAACGAAGATAATAGTTAGCAGTATCCTTCTCATTATTAATAAGATAGGTAGTATTGTCGGTTCGGTCAATATAGATATACCACATGTCGAGATTGATTGTTCATTAGTGTTATAATGGTAGCATTCTACCATAAAATCGTTAATGTTGTTAATTAAGTTGGTGGATAGTTGGATGGAGATTTGGATTAATATCGAATTGCCCATTTAGACTCTGATTAATGATTGAATAGTTTAGTAAGTATTGACCCAAGGAGAGGTTAAAATCGCTAAATTAAATTGTGGTAAATGATGGAATTGTGATGCATAATTGCCGAATTGTTTCATAGTCGATGTTGTTATGTCGAATTTGAAGATTAAATTGTGATGCAGAATTGTCGAACTGATTCGTAATTGATGTTATTGATTGAATATAATGACTAAGGTATAATGTAGAATGTTCGATTGGATTGTATCTAATTTTAATCTGATGTTGAGTTAAAGACCGATTTATAATTTAGACTTGCTAAAATTAGATGGATAATCTATGCTGAAACAATTTGCAACTTGACGTGCCCCATTAGAATGGAACCCATGTTAAGTTAGAATGTAATCGTGGACCAGTTAGCTTGGATGCTTGGTGGGGTAGGGGACGATGTAGTGTGGGTTGGCGTCACCCCTTATCTTCGTCCTCTTGTGTCTCGTCGAACTTTTGTGTGGGGGTAGGTATAGTCTCCCAGTCACTATTTGGTTCCTAGCACGTCGGAGTTTCCTAGAGTCCTTAGTCTGGATAGCTTATGTTTGCGCTAAGGTTATTGACGCGTCTATCACCTGGGAACGACATGATTCCTGATGCGGGGATCATGGTGTGCGCTGTGGGATAGCGGCGAACGAGACCTTGGCCGGAGTCGGTGCGTTCGGTGTGAGTTTGTCGGGTGTTGCAAGTTGCTTGGTGCTTGGGTTGAACGCCTTTAGGCATTAGGAAGGTGGGCCTTGAGGTTCTCGTCTAGGCCATTGTGTAGGGATGGGGAGGTTTTCCCTTAGCTTGTAGGCATGGTCGTGTTGTGCCGGACGGGTAGTCGATCCTCCATGTTATTATGTGCATGTTTTTCCCGGTCGCCCTTATACCTGTGTGTGGAGTCTTAATTGTTTTTGTTTGTTCTACGAGCGTGGTGCTCACCACCAGTTGTGTCGTCTAGCCATAATCGTCGTTGTTCTCCCATTTTTGTGAAAAAAAAAATTGCACTGTTGTTTCTCTTGTAAACATAACGATGGGGTCGTTACATATGGTATCAGAGAAGGTTCAACCCTGCGACGATGGATTTCCATGCTTTCCACTGCAGTAAACTTTGAGTATCATTATAACGCTACTTAAAAATTTAATGAGATCATCCGGTGATCTCGTTTAGAGGACACCTCAGAGGTTCACAATGTGGTGTCGTGGAAGGAGTTGTGACGCCTCCAGAAGTTCCCGCACCCTCGGAGTCTAACCCCCCATGGGGAGGAACAAGTCCTTGGGCTAGATTTGCTTGTTGTAAGGGATGATGATGGTCTGACAAGGCCCTTCTAGGTATTTTCAAAGGGCCTAGATTCATCATTGGTACTGAGATGAGGCTGGGGCACCTATACCCCTAAGGGTCCACATCGCGCCCTAGCTATTACCTTTAGCATCCATCGAGAACTCGAGAGACCTAAGATCTCGAGCCCACGAATGTCATGGACAATTGTGTCATCGAGGCACAGTTGTGGATTAAGGGATTGTGCTTCATGCTTAACGATTATGACCTCCAGCCTGAAGGTCTGCAGGGTGGTCTTTCAACTGCAG
Source organism: Picea sitchensis (assembly GCA_010110895.2). Classification (NCBI taxonomy): domain Eukaryota; kingdom Viridiplantae; phylum Streptophyta; class Pinopsida; order Pinales; family Pinaceae; genus Picea; species Picea sitchensis. The sequence continues at coordinate 7,580 of SNQJ01S0064951.1, forward strand.
GGGAGTGCTCTTCTATGGCAGAAGATGCTCCTTCCACTTTTGAACATGGCCGTCGATGACGTGTCATGGGAACTATTCAAGGAACAGTTCCAAGAGAGGTATCTTCTGAGGAATTCGTTGAGCGTCCGCTCCACGAGTTCGATGCCTAGCGACAAGGTAACCACACGGGGCCCAAGTACGAGGCCCGTTTTGGACCTGCTTCGGTATGCTCCGCACCCAAATTACTGACAAACTTAGGGTCAACAAGTTTCTGTTGGCCTTGGTGTTAGAATTTAGCTTCTACTTCAGTTACCAGGATTACTGGGCCGAAGAAAGTATGTCGGAATGTGGGGAGCCACACTACCAACGCGATTGCCCGATGGAGAGGACTAGATCGTCCGGATCAGCCGGACCCACTACTGTGGGAGATACGGGCAAGGCTCATCAGATTCATGTAGTGGTGCATAACCACTAGGAAGAGCATTAGTCGACTGTTCTCGAGACAACATGTACCGTCGCTGACTAGACCCTTAGTATTTTGATAGATCCCGGTGCGACCGAGATTTTCATTTCTAGTGCAGTGCTAAAAAGGATTAAGGTAAAGGAAGTCGAACAGGATGAGTTTAGCTTCGTAGAGATGGCCTCGGGAGCCAAACAAAAGGTTGGAGAAAATGTTATGGGCTATATCCTTAATTGGGGAGAGTTTGTCACAAGGGCCAACCTGTACATCATGATCCTAGGATCTTATGATGTCATGATTGGTATGGACTGGTTGGAATCACATGAGGCGATACCAACTGTAAGATGAAATGGTTGAGCTTGGTTGATGACGAGGGACAGAGATGTGTGATTATAGGACGGAACTAGGAAGTTTCCCTGAGGTTCATCGCTTCCTTACAACTTCAGAAGAGCATGCATAAGGGGTGCAAGATTTATGTGATCCTTGTGTTAAATGAGAAGGGAGTAGCAGAAGGTCTAGAACACCTTTCGGTGGCGATAGAGTTTGCAAACGTGTTTCCGGAGGAGTTACCTGGGATGTCGTTGGAGAGGGAATTGAAGTTTACTATAGAACTAAAACCAGGAACCGAACCGATAGCTAGAATGCCTTATTGGATGTCAACCCCAGAGTTACAGGAGTTGAGAATGCAACTGAAGGAGTTGCTAGACCTGAGACTGATACATCCAAGCGTGTCACCATGGGGTGTGCCTTTTATTTTCATATGAAAGAAGGATGGGTCGTGGAGGCTCTGCATTGATTACCATCAATTGAACAAGGCCACGATCAAGAATCAGTATCCATTGCCGAGGATTGATGATTTATTCGATCAAATGAAGGGCGCGATGGTGTTCTCAAATATCGACTTGTGATCAGGATATCACCAGTTACGGATTAAGGAAGATGACGTTCCTAAGACCTTCTTTAAGATGAGGTTTGGACATTACGAGTTTACTGTTTTACTGTTTGGACTGACAAACGCCCCAGGGGTATTTATCAGTTTGATGAACGGGGTGTTCCGAGAGTACTTGGACAAGTTCGTCCAAGTATTCATTGACGATATTTTGATTTACTCTCGGACAATGGAGGAGCATGACGAGCACTTACGCTTGGTACTACAGTGTCTGGGAGAGCACAAATCGTATGGGAAGTTGTCCAAATGCTCGTTTTATCGATCAAAGATTCACTACTTAGGGCCTGTCATCTCTAGAAAAGGCATCGTCGTGGATCCAACAAAGGTCGAGGCTATCATGGAAGGGCCTACGCCGACGAATGTCCCATAAGTGAGTAGCTTCATGGGTCTAGCAGGATACTATCTATGGTTCATTGAGGGATTTTCGAAGATAGAAAATCCGATCACGGAATTGTAGAAGAAAAACAAGAAGTTTGTTTTGATCGAGAAATGCACGGAAGCATTTCAGAGGCTCAAGGAGTTGTCTACAACAACACCGATACTAAAAGTCTCAGACATGGATGCATACTTCTTGGTATGGACTGACGCATCCAAGGAAGGCTTAGGCGGAGTCTTGATGCAAGATGAACGAGTGATCACTTACATTTTGAGGAAACTGAAAAGGCATGAGGAGAACTATGCAATGCACGATTTGGAGTTGTTAGCCATCATATATGCCTTGAAGGTTTGGAGACACTACCTTATTGGACGAAAATTTGAACTAAAGACTAACCATTGTGGATTACAACACTTCTTTGCGCAAAGCGACCTAAATGCGCGACAACGACATTGGTTGGAATTGCTTAGTGAGTACGACTTTGATATTACTTACATAAAAGGAACAGTGAACCGAGTGGCAGATGCATTGAGTCGGAGACCACACATCTTTTCGGTGCTGCCTCTCTAGATGAATCTACGTGAAAAGATTCTAACTTTACAGCGTGATGATGACTGGTACAAAGAGGCTGAGGGTTTTATCGGACAAAACACAATGATGGTACCACGATTTGAATTATTTTCATTTGATAGAGATGGTTTATTGAGGTTTAAAAATTGGATCTACGTGTCGTCGAACGATGAGTTGAGGATGTTGATCTTGAGTGAGGCTCATAGAGCAGTTTACATGGCTCACTCGAGAGTCACGAAGATGAGAGCAGACCTTAAACCCTTATTCTTCTGGAAGGGAATGAAGGCAGACATAGTCAACTATGTGGCCAGATATCTAGAATGTTAGCAGGTAAAGGCTGAACATAGACACCCAATAGGATTACTACAACCACATGCTATTCCAGAATCAAAATGGGAGGTTATTTCGATGGATTTTATTGTTGGATTGCCACTGATGGCAAGGCGACATGACTTGACTTTCATAGTAGTAGAAACTCTGACGAAGAGTGCTCACTTTGTTCCTGTGCATATGACATATCAGGGACCTAACATAGCTAGATTTTTCATCAGTGAGATTGTGAGGCTGCATGGTGTGCCTAAGAGGATTATATCCGATCAAGGATCGATGTTTATTGGACGATTTTGGATGATTTTTTAAGAGGCCTTGGGAACCCAACTTAACTTTAGTACTGCGTATCACCCAGAGACTAACGGGAAAACTGAACGAACGAACCAGACCTTGGAGGATATGTTGCGCATGTACGTGATGGACCAACAAAAGGGTTGGGAAGAATTCTTTCCATGGGTGGAGTTCACTTACAACAACAGTTACCAGAGCACCATTAAGATGGCGCCTTTCGAGTTTCTCTATGGGCGACCATGTTGAACGCCTTTGAGTTGGGATCGACTAGAGGATAGGGTCCTTGTGGGACCAGAAGCGATCCAAGAAATGGAAGAGAAAATGCAAACAATAAGACAAAGGATCCAGGAAGCGTAGGATCGACAAAAGATTTATGTCGATGTGCACCTTCGTGTCGACCATAGTTACGATGTGGCGATCGAGTATTCTTGCGGTTGAAACTGCATAAGAGTTCAATCCAGTTGGAAAAAGTGGCTAAAACTATCTCCTAGGTTCGTGGTAACCTACAATATTGTGGAAAGGAGAGGCCCATGACCTATTGACTAGCCTTGCCTGATTCTTGAGGCATTTTGCACAATGTATTTCACGTCTCCGTTTGAGACATTTTGTTTAGTGATCCTACACATGTTTTGACTTGAGCACCTGGCGGGTGTCGGATGAGGGGGTGCTCACGGCTGAGCCGATCCGCATTTTGGATCATCGCATTCAACAGCTACGATGTTGAATGGTAGAGAAGGTCAAGGTCCAATGGGACAACTATAGTCCGCACTCGGCGACCTGGGAGGACGCATATGATACGCACCAACAATTTCCATTTTTGTTTGATAGATAGGCTTATAATATTGTGATACACTTTATTTTGGCATTTACACCATGAAACTTTGGGACGAAGTTTAGACCAAGAGGGGGTGTATTGAACATCCCGCTCTGGCACACTGAGAAAACTTATTCTTTGAGGACACTTGATCACAAGTGATCTGGATTATTATGCTATTAAAACAATTGATTTTGATTATGAGGCTTTATGGGTTGATGATATGTTGTTTTACTGCATTGACATAGGCAGGTGCTATTGACTCGGTTTATTGAGTGCGTAGAATTTTGGACCTCGAGGATGCAAAGGCATCGATGGAACCCCTTGGACTCCAGATTGAGTTAGGGAGTGTACCATTGGGGTTTGATTGTTTTACTGTGATATTAGTGCATCTGATTAGATGATATGATATGGATATGTTCTGACATGATTTGTTGATGATGCAGGTTGACGATAGCTTGTCGACCAAACTCACATGTGGAGTAAAGGGGTCACGCACGACTACCAGAGATATTGAGGGAGAGGTGTGGACAGTAGCCCTGTCACAGCCTACTAGCACTCCCACCATGGCTCAAACTATAGGTTAACGTTTACCTAGTTCAAGAGGACCCACGATGCCATGAGGGTAGATTGCTATAGTCGATCACGATGATTCTAAGAGGTGCGCAATAAGGCAGGGGCCTTATTCCTTAGAGGCCCTTAGTCTCCCACAATTTCACCTGGCGGAGTATTGACTCCAGGGGTTATTGATGTCTACCAAGTCAGTCATGAGGCGAGTGGCACCCTTGGAGCACGTGGTGTGTCCTGAAGGGAACATCACGCTAGAAAAATGGAAAGAGATGAGTGGCACCCTTGGAGAATGTAGTGCATCCTGAAGGGCACATCACGCAAGGGAACAAATGAGGCGAGTGGCACCCTTGGAGCACCTAGTGCATCCTGAAGGGCACGTCACGTTGTTGATGATAGAGGAATGAACCTAGATGGCCTTAGGACGAATAACATGTTAAGTATTTTTAAAACGAATTCCCTAATTAAATGTCGCCCAGTACAAAAAATTAAGGTCTAAGTCTAAATTACGCTAGTGGTAAAATTTTGTCTATCTATAAAATAATAATAATAATAATAATAAAAACAACATAAATGATAATTATGATCTTCGTTAAATATTGTAACACGAAGGGAGTAAGAAATTTAATTTATTCATAAAAAAAAAGAAATATGTTGAAATAAAATTTAAAAAGGGAATTAATTGTTTTATTATTTTTTTTAAAATTAAAAGATAAAAGGGAAAAAATGGTTAAATTCCACACCTGCCGTTTTTGAGTTCTAATTAAAAAGGGGAAAGAGGGAAAATCTAAAATTTTAGGAAAATAGGAAAGAGGTAAACTTAAAAAGGGAAAAAGGGGAACATAAGGGAAAAAGCGGAAGGTCAGACTTAGTAAAGCATCTACCATTTAAGATCTTTCTAATTTAAACTGAACTGACAATTTAATAAAAGAGAAAGTTATTAAAACCCGTAAGAGAATTTGGGGACACCTAGGAGTGATTCTAGGAGTAACTCTAGGTGGGTGAGGGAAATAAAGATAATTAATTAATTAAAGAAGTTAATTTATGGAGGAATGAAGGGGATGGGTGACACTTGTACGGGGAGGAATTTTTAGGAAGTTAATTATAAAACTTAACTAAAAGATAATTTTTGGAAAGTAAGGAACCATGAAACTCTATATAATGAAGGGAGGTGATGGAGGTTTGAGGATGTTTTGTTTGCGTAACATTACGCTGCAGAAATATCTACTTGACTGATTTAACTTGTGGGAGTTGGGATACCCAGCTCGGTGAGGAGTGGTAGCTCGTCCTTGCAAGGCGAGATGGGAGCTAGTCAAAATCTCTAGATAGTGTGTGTGTGGCCCCTTTGTGGCTCAAGGCGCTAAGGGGAAAGAAGAGTACCCCTAGCACTGGCTGGAAGGTACCGGTGAAGTCTCGTCGGTCGACAAGTGGAAGTGGCATGGAGCGCACGGGACATCATTCAAAGCGGGCGATCAGGCAACGATACGCTCTCTTCAATTTTGTTTGATAGATTGTATTAGGACTTATGCTTGGATCTGCTTATTTTTGGAAAAGTAAACTGATGTCTTTTTAAGTTGATGACGAAATTTTTTCTTAGCCTAGCTCAATGGTTGTTGTCTCCCATGGCCTTCGTTTTCCCGCACATCTTGACCACCTTGTTGTGTTGATTGTGACCTTCATGGTTGGTTAGCCTTTGTCCCTAGCTCACTAATCCTCGCCTGAGCAGTCGGTCAGGAGCCTGATCTATGGTCGTCGCCTTAGCGTTAAAATACCTATGGATCTCAACGCCCTGCTTTTTTGTGCGAGGATGATGAAGCGAAGGACGTACCTATCAGCTGTCTACCTTGATGTTTTTCCCTGGCTGATTGTTGATTCTGCCATCTGGCAACGACCTCTCTGTGTGGATTATCTGGTGGCCTAGTTGGTTTTCTCTATGCCTTGACTAATAGAACCCCTGCAATCATTTCATGACCCTTCCCATTGGATCCTTTCGGTTCTCTTACTATTGTCTGCTTTCTGTATTAGTATTCTGGCAATGGAAAACGAGTTGATTCATGTCTGCATTTTTGTATTGGTATTCTGGCAATGGAAAACGAGTTGATTCATGTCTGCATTTCTGTATTTGTATTCTGGCAATGGAAAACGAGTTGATTCATGTCTGCATTTTTGTATTTTCATTCTGGCAATGGAAAAACAAGTTGATTCATGTCTGCATTTTTGTATTGATATTCTGGCAATGGAAAACGAGTTGATTCATGTTTGCATTTTTGTATTTGTATTATGGAAATGGAAAACGAGTTGATTCATGTCTGCATTTTTGGAATGGTATTTTGGCAATGGAAAAACAATTAAATTCTTTGTCTGCATTTTACATTTGGTACACTGGTAAGAAAGACAAAAACGTTTTTGTTTTCCTGTATGTGTTGGCATTGGCATCCTAGCAGTGAAAAGGGGAAACCTCGGTTTATTCATCCCTCTCAAGTTTTCATTTCATTTTTACTTTTGGGGCGATTTTCCCCTTGAAGAAGACTATCTTGCACTTAAGAATTTAAGTTATAATTACCTTGTTCCTGGCAAATCCGCCCCTCTCTGGACTGCATTTCGTTTACTATTGGGGCGAATTTATTTTCCCTTGTTGAAGGCCAGGTTATTCTTTAAAAGTTACTGTGTTTATTCCTGTGAATGGCCACAAACTGAGCATTACTTAATGTTGCATTTTTCCAGATTACCAACCACGTTTTTGCCCTTCGAAATGTTGATCATTTTGCCGATTGATTGCCCATGAATTTTTACTATTTAAAATGATGACAGAGTTGCTGTAAATGTCCACGAATTGATGCTAAAAAGATTTACTAGATTTGTTGTTACACGCCCTTGAATTGCTATTAAAACGGATGACTCTGTCATTGCCTTAATTGACCACGTTTTTCCCTTGATAATGTGACTGAAATTGCAATAAATGACCATAAATTGGCTTTTAAACCGTGACAACGTTTTTCCTTTAGATGGTGTCTGTGTTTTGCTGCCAATTGACCACATCTTGCCATCTAAATTGGAATGCATTGTTGGGATTGGGCACGATTTGCCACCACTGTGTACTGCGTGTTGTTGAGATGTGGTACAACTATTTTGTTGCCTTGAAAATCGCCTTGAATATTGTTAATGATATATTAATTGTCTTGCTACAGTTTTAATAATTTCCTTGTTAGCATTATATTGATTGTTACTATTAACTTAACTGCCTTGCCATTGCTTTACTAATGGTTATGTTAATTAAAGCGTTAATCGTATTGCCATTGCTATCTTACTCGTTATGATAGCAGTCATGAGAATGGCCTTGTGATTTCGCTATTAATTATTTTTTAACAATTATGTCAACTTCCTTGTCATTTTCTATATTAATGGTTAGGTAACAACTATGCTAATTGTCTTGTTAATTTAATACAACGAAGATAATAGTTAGCAGTATCCTTCTCATTATTAATAAGACAGGTAGTATTGTCAGTTCGGTCAATATAGATAGACCACGTGTCGAGATTGATTGTTCATCAGTGTTATAATGGTAGCATTCCACCATAAAATCGTTAATGTTGTTAATTAAGTTGGTGGATAGTTGGATGGAGATGTGGATTAATATCGAATTGCCCATTTAGACTGTGATTAATGATTAAATAGATTAGTAAGTATTGACCCAAGGAGAGGTTAAAATCGCTAAATTAAATTGTGGTAAATGATGGAATTGTGATGCATAATTGCCGAATTGTTTCGTAGTCAATGTTATTATATCAAATTTGATGATTAAATTGTGATGCAGAATTGCCGAACTGATTCATAATTGATGTTATTGATTGAATATAATGACTAAGGTATAATGTAGAATGGTCGATTGGATTGTATCTAATTTTAATCTGATGTTGAGTTAAAGACCGATTTATAATTTAGACTTGTTAAAATTAGATGGATAATCTATGTCGAAACAATTTGCAACTTGACATGCCCCGTTAGAATGGAACCCATGTTAAGTTAGAATGTAATCGTGGACCGGTTAGTCTGGATGTTTGGTGGGGTAGGGGACGATGTAGTGTGGGTTGGCATCACCCCTTGTCTTCATCCTCTTGTGTCTCGTCGACCTTTTGTGTGGGGGTAGGTATAGTCTCCCAGTCACTATTCGGTTCCTAGCATGTCGGAGTTTCCTAGAGTCCTTGGTCTGGATAGCTTATGTTTGCGCCGAGGTTATTGACGCGTCTATCACCTGGGAACGACATGATTCCTGATGCGGGGATCATGGTGTGCCTTGTGGGATAGCAACGAATGAGACCTTGGCCGGAGTCGGTGTGTTCGGTGTGATTTTGTCAGGTGTTGCAAGTTGCTTGGTGCCTAGGTTGAACACCTTTAGGCATTAGGAAGGTGCACCTTGAGGTTCTCGTCTTGCTCGTCTAGGCTGTTGTGTAGGGATGGGGAGGTTTTCCCTTAGCTTGTAGGCCTGGTCGTGTTGTGTCGGACGGGTAGTCGATCCTCCATGTTATTCTGTGCATGTTTTTCCCAGTCATCCTTATGCCTGTGTGTGGAGTCTTAATTGTTGTTTCCTGTTCTCATTGTTGCCTATAATCGTCGTTGTTCTCCTGTTTTTGTCAAAAAAAAAATGCACTATTGTTTCGCTTGTAAATGTAATTATGGGGTCGTTACAAAGTGGCCAGTGGCTTCTACCAACTATCCCAAGGGCTTTCTCCAACAACCTATTTTGTTTTCCTCATTCATTTACCACCTACATTCTCTTGAAAACAATAAATAAATAAGAAGAAAACCTGAAAATGATTGAGGATGAACGCACACAATCGATTTCATATTGATTATTTAAATGCCATTCATTTTACAGTTTTACGGTTGTAACTGAAAAAATTGTTTCACTAACTAATTCAGTTCACGAGATTACAACTCTTGACACTCCCTCTTAATCTCGAGGATTACATTATTAATAATTCCTAAACTTTGACATTGAAATTGAAAAACATCTCTTCCTAAAGGTTTAGTGAAGATATCAGGTAGCTGAGCTTTAGAACCACAAAATTTGAGGAAAATTTCACTATTTTTGACGAGTTCACAAATGAAGTGATATCAAGTATCAATGTGTTTGTTTTTTTGATGAAACACATTATTCTTCGACAAGGAAATAACAGAGTTATTGTCACAAAAAATTGAAATAGGTTCTTTTGTCGTATATCCAAAATCTATCAAAAGCCTTTTAAGCCAAACTGCATGGCATGCTACTGTTGTTGCCGCTACATATTCCTCTTCTACAAAAGATATAGAAACTATGGGATGCTTCTTATATTCTCATGAAATCAAATTCTTTTCAAAAAGAAAATCATAGCCTAGAGTGTTTTTTCTATCGTCAATACTTCCTGCATAATCACTGTCGGTATAACCTGTAAGCATATTGCCTGCTGAAGATGTGTACCGCAAACCATAATTGGTTCTACTTGCAATGTATTTTAAGATCCTCTTACCAACTTTCCAATGAGAATCCTTAGGATATTCCATAAACCTCGAAATGTAACTTGTTGCATATGTTATGTCAGGTCTTGTAGTAGTAAGATACATAAGACTACCAAAAAGTTGTTTATACAATGTGTAACTTATTACTGGTCCCAAATATTCCTTGCTTAATTTAGTGCCAATAGAAATAGGAGTGTCAACAGCCTTACACTTTTCCATCTTAAATTTTTTTAAAACTTCAACAACATATTTCTGCTGACTAATAAATATACCATGATGAGATTGTTCTACTTCAATGCCTAAGAAATACTTCATTAATCCAAGATCTGTCATTTCAAAGTCATTTTTCATGGTTGATCTAAATGAATCTAACATCATGTTTCCTGTGTAGATCATGTCGTCAACATAAAGACATAGGATGGTAATATTACCCTACTGATTTACCTTGATATACAAAGTAGACTCATTTTCGCTCCTACTGAAACCATCTTTGAGTAAATAATGATCAATTCTACTATACCAAGCTCGTGGAGCTTGCTTCAAACTGCACAAGGCTTTCTTTAATTTGTACACTCGATGCTCTTGTGTTTTAACTTCAAATCTAGGTGGTTGATGTACATACACTTCTTCATTTAACACTCCATTCAAGAAGGCGGACTTGACATCCATTTGATAAATAGGCCACTTATTTTGTGCTGCAATGGACAAAACAAATTGAACAATATCTAATCTTGCTACATGTGAGAAAGTTTCACCATAATCAATGCCAGGTTGTTGTGAAAAACCTCTGTAAACTAACCTTTCTTTGTGTTTCTCAATCTCACCTTTTTCATTCAGTTTAGCTTTATAAACCCATTTGACACTTATGACATTTTTATCTGCAGGTAGATCAACTAAATCCCATGTATTGTTTGTTTCAATAGCTTCTATTTCATTATTCATTGCATCTACCCATTATTTTTTCTTTGTAGCTTCATCAAAACAAGTAGGTTGAGATGAGAAAAATGCAAACTGTACTACACTATCATCTTGGTCATATATATCATAGAAACTTCTCATTCTTTGATGGTCAGAATCTGAATCACTATGAGATGAAGAATCATTATGAGACGAAGAACTACTTTCATTTTGAACTTGCAATCTTGAAAGACGTGTTATCGATTCTTGATGTTCATCTAACTTTATAGGTGCTTGATGTTCATATAACTCAAGAGAAGGATTGTGAGAAGTATTTTTTTTCATTTCATCCCATGATTTATCTTCCATAAATTTAACATCTTTACTTACTAGAAATTTCTTAATAACAAGATTGTATAATCTGTATGCTTTCGAATGTTCTCTATAGCCAATAAAAATGTACTTCTCACTTCTATCATCAAGATTATTTCTTATCTCTTCAGGAACATGAGAAAAAGCAACACAACTAATTTTTTTGAAACGAGAAACATTTACCTTAGATTCACTCCATTTCTCTTCAGGTACTTTACCTTGAACACTGAAAGTTGGTGATGTGCTAAGTATGTAAATTGAACATGCAACTACTTCAGCCCAATAATATTTGGACATTTTTCTTGATGTAAGTAAACTCCTGGCCATGTTCATGATGGTGCGATTCTTTCTTTCTGCCACTCCATTTTTTTGTGGAGTATATATGGTAGTCGTTTTCTTTTTAATACCATGATGTTTACAAAAATCAACAAAATCTCTTGATTCATATTCACCTCCTCCATCAGATCTCAAAACTTTGAAAAATCTGCCACTTTGTTTCTCTGCTTTGGCCTTGAATTCTTTGAATCGAGTGAAAGTCTCGGATTTGTGTTTGAGAAAATAAACCTAAACTTTCCTGCTAAAATAATCAATAAATGTTAGAAAATAAAAACTTCCACCAATCGACTGATTTTGCATAGGTCCACATAAGTTTGTGTGAACTAACTCTAAGCACTCTTTGGCTCTATAAGAGGATGATGGAAAACTATCTTGCTGGTGTTTTCCTACTATGCAACTTTCACAAGAAGGAATCTGATTAATCGAAGAAGGCAATCCTGTCACCATAGACTGTCTTTGTAACAAACTCATACTTTTGACTGGTAAATGACCATAACGATAATGCCATAACTCAATTTTAGTGACATTAGAAATATTACATGCATACATCTTCCCACTTCTCATTTCTAAGGGAAACAATCTGTTCTTTTTCATAAAGAATTTTGCAACAAGTCTTTTATTTGGATTAAGAATTGTGCAAGTGTTGTTGTGGAAAGTAACATCATAACCGTGTGCCATTAATTGCCCTATACTCAACAAATTGTGTTTGATATTTGGTACATAGTAAACACCAGGAATATTTTTCACTTCACCCTGCTTTGTTAAAACTGACACAACCCCTTTCCTGAAGCTTTGATCGAATGATGATCACCCAATCTAATTGTAGTAATAAGATATGTATCAAGATTAGAAAGTAAATCATTGTGACCAGTCATATGATTGGTACATCCACTATCTAGCAACCAAACATTCTTGTCAAGAATTTGCTGAGATACTCGACATGAAAGAAACAAACTATCAGATGTTTCACTTTCTGTGACATTAGCTTTATTTCTATACTGCAATTTACGACATTTAGATATATGGTGACCCAACTTTTTACAATAACGACATTGAATTTATGATTTATTTGTCCATCTTTGACCATGATCTTGTGAAGACGATGTTGACTACTTTGACTTGTATTTTGTTTGTTTAGGTTTATCTCTTGTTTGAGAATGTTCTCTACCACATCCATGAAAACCTCTGCCTCTGCCTCTGTCCATGGACACCTTAGTCTGAAATCCATGTTCTAAAGTACCAAGATCCAAGGTCATCCTTGGTTCATGAGATAACAATGAACCAGTCAATTCTTCTATAGAAAATTTAGTTAGATCTTTCGACTCAAGAAGAGCAATAACTACCATTTCAAATTTCTTAGGTAAACTTCTAAGAACTTTTTCAACAACTCTTTGGTATGTGAGTTCTTTTTTGTCATTAATCCTAAGTCGATTCATAATACCCATAAATTTAGTCATAAATTGATCAACACTTTCTGATTCACTCATCTTGAGGGTTTCAAATTGAGTTCTAAGGGTTTGAAGTCTCAAAGTTTTCACTTTATCATTACCCTTATAACCTAACTTAAGAATATCCCATGCTTCTTTAGCAGTCTTGGCACCAATAATTTTAGGAAATATAGAATCATCTAAAAAAACTAAAATATATGATTTGGCTTTTCCTTCTTTTTGCTTAAGTTTTTCTAATGTTTTTCTTTGAACAACAGTCTCAAGTTTCAAGTTCTATAAACCATGTTTCAACACAATCTCAACATCCCTGACCTTGCAAAATGGCTTTCACCTTCTCACTCCAAAAATCATAATTGGAACCAACTAGAATTGGTGCTTGAATTGACCAAGAACTAGACATTTTTCTAATTCCAAAATATCAGCCACAATTTTTTTATATATAACTCCAAGTGAATTTTCAGATTTCAATGAAACTTTAAAGAAACACCAAATTTTATAAATACTCTTCAGCAAAATCCAAAGTAAATACAAAATGTAAATGGGTTTATTGTAAAAAGGGAAGTCCAAGCCTGTAATTCTCAGCGAACGCCCTCTTCTTCCAATATGGCAATGGCTCTTCTCCAAACCGGCAGCAACTCTATGGCACTTCTTCAAACTGGTGGGCAACTCTTCTCCAAACTGGTGGCAGCTCTGTGGCACTTCTTCAAACTGGATGTAAGTAGCAAGAAATATAACGTTTTGTGGTATTCTTCACTGTGGAAGAGAGACACAAATAGCAACAGTCTCGAACAACATTAAACAGGCACAACATGCACAACAGGGTATTCACACAGTGAACAATGTTCAACGAGTATTCTTTAAGATCTGGGAGTGAGCGCACACAGTCGACTCTTTCCTCCCAACCATGCTCTGATACCATGAAAACAATAAATAAAGAAGAAGAAAACCCGAAAATGATTGAGAATGAACACACATAATCGATTTCATATTGATTATTTAAATACTATTCATTTTACAATTTTATGGTTGTAATTGCAAAAACCATTTCACTAACTAATTCAGTTCAAGGGATTACAACTCTTAACATCTCTGCCCATCTTCACCTGGTTTAATTTTCCAGTTATTCTCCGATGTCCCCGGTTCTAGAGAATCCTCCCAAGGATTATCGTAAATAGTATCATATCATCGTCTACCTTTCTAATACTTCTAATATCTAAACATATGAATGATATAAACAAGGGGGGCGCTCCATATAAACCACTAGGAAAAGGCGTTCTGTTGAACATGCTGCAACTTATTTCTTCTTTCTTGAGTTTCATGGGTAGATACAGGTTGCAAATAGGGCTTCATTGTTGGTTTAGCATGTTAATATGACTGTTGGTTATGCCGGTAGCTTAATAGTCCCCAAATCTACCACACCCACAAGCTGTCAATTTCCAGACCCACCACTTGAAGGCTCTCCAAAGCTGGGTATTGTCCGCTCTTTTATGACTTCTGAATCAGACCATCATTTCCATGTTGGAATGCATATTCTACATAAGTTTTTTGCCGAACAAAATTGCATAAGTATAAAGTTTATGGGAAGATTCCTCATGTTATTTTCTATGGAAGCTCAATACACACATCCTAGACTTCAAACAATTGCAAAGCAAAAGAAAAATTCATTAAATTCATGGCATTTTCATTTTCCCATGTTCCAAAGGTAAAGAAACTTATCATAACATTAACATACTGACCCTAGCCTAAATCATGAGGAGGCTTGGTTTTCGGTCCAGACATTGAAACGTAAACTTGAAAACTATAAGCTGAAGCATTGAATGACATGCTCCAAAAGTCAACATCCAATTGTAAACAAACCAATATAACAAGATGAAGCTTTAGGTATAGGAAATAAGCTTAAAACCCAGAAAAATTCATTGATAATTCCATAGAATGCAAGGATAAAAAACATAGATACAAATAGGGTTGCTTACCCATTTTTCTACATAATAATCTAAACATGACCGGCTTAAATGTCTCATTCAAAGTGCAACTTACCAACTAATGAAAGACCTCGCCTTTTTCCTTGAGAAGCACCTCAAAAACTAATGTAGGATATGTTTCCTGAGAGAAATTAAAAGTGCCCAACTAGTCCTTGTACATGAAGAGTTATAGATCGATTGTTTTTGGTTGGGATTGCAACTAAGATATAGATCATAATTATGATTTAAGCTTGCAATAACACATAGACCTAGAGCACCATGGCCACAACTTAAGGCACGCTAACCAGGTGGCTCGACAACCCGAACCATGAAACCTAGCACAATCATATCCTGCAACACACAATTGTAAAGTGAAATTGTTTTGATATTTTCAATGGTCTCATAAGCCCCAGAGTGCCACTGTCCCAGCTTAAGGAATGCTGATCAGGTGGTTGGGCACTACACAATGACCATGAAACTTGACATCACATACATCGTGTTGCACATAAGTGTCAAGTACTTAAATCGAAATAGTTAAAATAGTTAGTAAGTTTTTTAGCCTTTCTATCAAGTTGGTGATATTTCCTTTCTCATGTTTATAAGGGTTAAAAACATTATATATATATATATATATATATATATTCAACATCTTCATAACATTAACCTATTAACCAAAGGACCAAACCAGAGACTTCCACAAAATACTCTCCAATGCTATTCTCTGCTGACTCGGGACCATATCACCATCACCAAAGCAGAAGAAAAAGAACTCCGACCACCCGTGGGGTATGACCACTGGTAGTCGGTTACTAAGTGAAAAAAAATCGTGGTTTATCTCCTTAAGCTGCAAAAATATATCAGAGCTTTGTATCTTTCTCTTGTTTTA
Source organism: Picea sitchensis (assembly GCA_010110895.2). Taxonomy (NCBI): domain Eukaryota; kingdom Viridiplantae; phylum Streptophyta; class Pinopsida; order Pinales; family Pinaceae; genus Picea; species Picea sitchensis. The sequence continues at coordinate 23,312 of SNQJ01S0064951.1, forward strand.
CATCCTTTNAAAGCAGAAGAAAAAGAACTCCGACCACCCGTGGGGTATGACCACTGGTAGTCGGTTACTAAGTGAAAAAAAATCGTGGTTTATCTCCTTAAGCTGCAAAAATATATCAGAGCTTTGTATCTTTCTCTTGTTTTACATCCTTTCCCTTTTCTGCCATTTTATCCATTATGACCAGAGCAAGCACAATTAACAACAGTAGATCAGGTTGCTGGATCTCTTATTTCATATCAGGAAAATACAAAGGTACACTCGCATTCCAACTTATCGTCTCAAATATTAACTGATGTGATTTCTATTCAAATGTTTTTGAACATAGTAGTCTAAATGTTTTTTTTTAAATTAGTTTGACCCAAAATACATAATTAATTATAAACTGTATCAGTATAATTGCTACTTTGTTTTCCTTTCACTTCTGGGAAAAAATTCTTACTCCACAATACTCTTTTCACACAATTTCTTTAAAACCTCATTACTAATTAAACCAATAGGCCTTCATCTTGGAGTTATTTCTGTAATAAAAATAGCTATCTAATTTTTTGAAAGACATACTTTGACCTTTAAACCATGCTCAAAGGAAATTGCATATTTTATTTTCATCATTATAGTTACCCGTGATAGAGATCATTTTCATTGCAATTGTTTGTTGTTGTAAGGGCATTCTTCAATCAAAATATGAATATCTTTTAAAACAACTTTCTCTGAGGGCGTTTTCCAATTAACAACTTTCTTTTAAAACAACTTCTCCCAAATACTCTGAACAGTGGGTTTTTCCCGACTGTGAACACCACCAGATAGACTACAGTTCTACGATGAACAACGAAGAAAAGAAAATGGGTATCATGATGACTAAAACTACAAACGAAACATCTCTATACCATTCCCATCTCATTATTTTATCACAAGACTTAAACCATTAGCATGCTTTTCTTAATCGAATGTTTATCTCTGAATTCTTTTTAATGTTGCTTTGCAATCTAGCTGTGAAGATTATAAGTCTAACAACAATTATTTTTGTAAAATAATGTTGCTCTAGATCTAGCAAATAAGATTCGTGTTTGAATAACTAATAACATTCTTCTTTGATAAATATACAGCCAGACATGCAATGGAATAAAATATATTGATAACGTTCATCTTTAACGTTAAATATACAGTCACGTTGCAATAAGACAATGGAATAATATATCGATCTAAAAGAGTTCCAACTCAACATTCTGGCAATTGCATCTGACTAATCAATTTTCCCGGCAAGGAAGGAAGAGCGAGTTACCATTCTCCCGGCAAGAAATCAGTCTATTTACACCTATTGTGTATACTGGTTCTATCAGCTTTCTCCCGGCACTCAATATTCTGGCAATTGCATCGGATTAATGGACAAAGTAAATTTTAACAAAAAGAAAAAGATATATACATTTTTATATTCCATTTTAATTAAGGTGATATATGAATACATAACATATTTACTCCAATTTAATAGTATAAAAACATTTTTTTTTTTAAAGTTACATATATCATAAATCTATCCATACACTGTGTAAAAAATGTCATAATCCCATCCATTGGCTTATCCACTTTGCCTTAACTGATAATATCATCAATTAAGGCTTATCCACTTTGCCTTAACTGATAATATCATCAATTAAGGTACAAAAGTTAGTGTTGTATTCAGTGTGCATAGTTAAATTTACATTTTAACAAATGCTCTATCCATACACTGTGTAAAAAATGTCATAAGCCTATCCATTGGCTTATCCACTTTGCCTTAACTGATGATATCATCATTAAGTATCAAAGTTAGTGTTTTATTCAGTGTACATAGTTAAATTTACAAGTGCTCTATTTTTCAATTGGGATGGAGTTTTAGAAAATGTAAAGTTGACGATTCCTACAAAGAATTGACACATACACAAAGTAAGTATATATATATATATATATTTTAAGTTCAGTGAATTATAAATTAAATCTTCATCTGAATTGTAAATTAAATCATATATATATATATTCGAAGTTTAGTGAATTATAAATTAAATCTTCATCATTGTTAAATTAATTAATTTTTAGTCTTAATTAATTTCAGTATTATTTTTTAATTATAAATTAAATCTTGATTAATGTTAGTGTTAATTAGTTTAAACATTCCAATTCTGAGTACAGATTTTCATTTTCATTTTATTTAGTAACTTTTGATTTACCATATATTAATGTTATGCCTATAAAATGACATTTATGATGACTTTGTTCCAGAACTTTTAACTTATCATATACTTTGATTTTGTTTAGAAACTTTCAATTTATCATATATTAATTCATTTCCATCGCTACTACAATAACACTTGTTTACTTTAAAGGATCATGAACTTTGAAGGAACCTATTTTGCCTATTTGCAGTAGATAATTTCAAGATATCATGATTCCATTTGGGCAGAAACATAGTTAGACAGAATGTGTGCCCCATTTGGTACATGTATTGGCAATATAGGAAGGGCTTTGGTGCACCTATATATATTTTTATGTAATTAGTATTCTATTCTACGCACCAATCACATACGTTTTCCATAAATTTTTCTATTTCTTCGAGAAAAATTTGGACACATGTCAAAAATAATTCCGTATAAAGCTTCCAAGAAGTTGTCACATATATGTTTGTATTGGGAAGTGTATTTATTCATCCATAAATCCTAATAGTGAACATAGGTGGTAATCCAATGCCTATAACTCTTTCACTATGCAAATGACATCCATAAAGTAAGATGTCATGCATATATCCTATGTTTAATTAGTAGGAGCCATGTGAAATTTTTGGATGGTGTTTGGATGGTTGAGTTTAGATTACTATGAATTATATATGTCTAGTTAAAAATAGACCCTTTATAAAGTGTGTGGTACATTAGGGAGACCTAACTCTTCTGCAAATGTGTGTATTTTTTCTCACATACAATTTGCTCATAAACATCACCAAGTCAACCACAACACCAAGTTAATCATAAGTGGCTTTAGATGAACAATAGGGTAGGCCTCACTCAGTTCATATTACCATGCCACCACACTTGTCTTATCTGATCTCCATTAGATCTTCCTTAGCAGAAAACCATTTTATTAATTCCCAATTCAATAACGCCTTGTCCTTTGCATACAAATTGATGTTTCTTTAGTGTACATAAATTTTTCTATCTTGGGTATTCTCCCTCTTAACCAACCAATGTATTACATTTGAACATGGAAAGATATTTGTTCTACGTGAAACATAATGTAGTTGTGATATCCTAACCACATAACACATTATAATTTCATCATATTCTCGTAAACTTCTTGTTGGACATACTGTTATTGATGTATTGTCATTGATGTCAATAGTCGATGATGCACATGAAGCTTAGAAGGGAAAATGTGGTGTAGAAATATGATTGGGATCAAAATCCCCACATGACAAACTAGGACCATTGATACGCATGCATCCGATCAATGACATGGATGAATTGCGGAGAGCGAAAGAAGAATTAAAAAACTCGCTAGTTCCAATCCCGCAATTGGTCTAGATCGTCAGATCTCATAAACTCAAATATCAATAATTATGGTTGATCCAACAAACGATCAGATTAAGTCGGATTAATTCATGACCATCGGATGCACAAGCGTAGGATCAACGACAAGGATAGATTGCGGAGAGAGAAAGGAGAATTAAATATCATGCTATTTCCAATCCCGCAATTAGTCAGGACCATAAGATATTATAGCTTCAAGATCGACGATTGTGGTTGACTCACCAACAAATGCACAACTTCAAATTGCGTATCTTGGGTGACGAATTAAATCACTTGCAAGTTGTGGTTCCGCAATCATCCTTGATCGTTAATATGCTTTGAGAGTATTCATGACCATTGGATAACTTTAAGTGGAAGGATAGGATAAGCAAAGATGGAGGGTTGTCGGATTTTAATCAAGGCAAAGCAACATCGCAGGTAGATCGAGCCATGAATCTAAGATCTTGATCAAACGAACATCATTCATTTTGGTTTAAAAGATGTGAGGAGGTTACGCTTCGGGAATCTCACTTCGAAAGAATTGTGAAGTCGATATATCGAATTAGCCGAAGTCCTGAAAGTCGAAATTTCGAAGTCACTCTTAGACGTCATTCTGAGATACATTTAGGATAGTATTCTAGCCATTAGATCAAGGAGATGAATATGTGTCACATCGGGAGATCTACGTCAATAGACCATGTTAGCAAGAACATGTGACAGACAACGTCAGCAGACCATGACAACAAGGACATGTGGAACAGTTAGATAATGAAAAGTGTCAAGATGAAATCAACAAATGAGGTACATGTAAATCACGAATCTAAGTGACACGTGGTTTCCACTGGGCTCGTGCCATGTTAACAAGTGACGTCTGTAAGTTACGTCACTCTGGGAGATTTACTTCAAGAGTTTCACCACCAGCAAATGACCTAAGTCTCGAAGTCCTGAAGGTCGAAGTTCCAAAGTGGACATGAGTCGTCTGATCTCAAGAATACTTCAGGTGCATTCTCAACCATTGATCAAAATATAGTGGAAGGATAGCGTAAGTAGAATAACCAAAGTCCCAAAGTAAATGGTGGCCATCTATCTCAATGTTTGATTAAGTCCCAGTCGTCAAATTAAGAAGTGAAAGGATAAGTGTAAGGATCGAATCTGACCATTGATCTGGTTCCGCAAAATAAATGTGAACCATTCGATATGGTCGGAAAAATCATGTTTGGAAGATTTGAAAGGAAAAAGTCCTGAAGTCCCGAAATCCCAATAGTCATCCATTTCATCGAGAGATTAAATCGTGACCGTTGATTCTGATAAGCGCTCAATGCTCGTTTGGCCTTGAGTCGAGTCACCTTTTTTGGTCATATGGAATAAAAGATATAAAGGAAAAAAATAATGCATCGCTAAAGTTGATAAGCCCGTGGTTTTGCGTTATCGGTCACATGTAATGGTTTGAAGGAATCGCCTCTGCAGAACTCAGTTTTTGAAATAATTGCAGAGATTCAGGATCGAGTTAAAAGATGAAATTGATCCATATCTATGATCAATTTATGAAAAGCCTTCATGGTAAGAATAATAAATTTTGATTATGGTTAAGTTAGACGAAGAGGTGCGATGGTCCAAACAAAGGGACACAATGTATCACACTCATGCTGTTTTGAGGAATATATAGACAAGAAAGAGTGGTGAGAAGAAAGTGTCTCTGCAGTCTAGATCAAAAGATCAAAAGCTGAAGCAGATTCCAGGAAGGAAAGTTGAAGATACTTATACAGTGAGGGTGGAAGGGAGGAGCATGGAAGGATTCATATCCTTACTAAGAAAATTGTAAAATATAAGGGAGTTGGAGCTTCCTAGGGTTGGTGCCCTAAATACAAGGGAGTTGGTGCTTCCTAGGGTTGGTGCCCTAAATACAAGGGAGTTGGTGCTTCCTAGGGTTGGTTCCCTGAAGAAGGGGATATGTGTGATCCAGGTGGATATTGGTGGCCACCCACCTATTCCACTTGGACCCCCACCATTGCTTCTTTCAGTTTTTCAGTTTTCGTACAGTTTACTATTTTTAGCAGTTTTTTTCGGGTCCTGAACTTCCGGGGCCATTTTGAGGCCC
>SNQJ01S0064951.1:44623-60519 GCA_010110895.2 Picea sitchensis
AGGGACTTATACAATATTTTTATTATTTTAAGTTGGTGTTTACAGTACAAAATGTCTATTTTGGTCATGAATATGGATGAATAACACCCTATCATCATATTGTTTTAAAGTATTAAAATTCTCAAAATTGTAATTTTGTTTTTAAATAATGTATTTAAAAAATATGACTATATTTAACATTACAAATTTTACTAATAATTTTAAGTTATTATTAAAGAAAACAACTTTTAGGATTTTATAAAAGATTACAAATATTTTATATAAACCTATGTGTTCATGATCCATACAAAAGTGAAAAAATCTTTAAATTTTGAGAAACTCTTTTTAAGACAAATAAGAAAATATGTTTAAAACTTGAAATATGTGTTATTGATATCTAATTTAATGACATTCACTCTCTTGGAGAAGAGAAACAGTAATTAGTCAATGAACTATTAATGTAAAAATAATGCATAGTCAATAAACTATTAATGCAAAGCTACATATGCCATTTTTATGATTTTTTTAACTTTTATGTATTTTTTATTAATTATCATTTTATAATAGGCCCCTCCAAAGTCAATGAACTATTAATGCAAAAATAGTACTTAGTCAATGAACTATTAATGCAAAGCTACACATGGCATTTTTATGATTTTGTAAAATTTTATGTATTTTTTATTAATTATCTTTTTAGCCAATTAAAAATTCATAATTTAGTAATATCAAAAGTATATATATATAACATTTTAATAATTAAAAATTATAAAACTTTAACAAACATTACAAAAATTTGCCAATAAAATTGATAAGTCAACTCAATTTGACCAAAATCGATTACTATATTCCTTGCTTTCTGGACTAATAAAACATTTACAACATTTTAGGTGAACTTAGAAAAATAAAACATTTACAACATTGGGAATAGCCAAACCCACTACAAGACATCAAATCTCTCCTCTAATGAAATGATGAAGATTATGTAGAAAATGTTGTTTTTCATTATATAAAAAATAAAATATGTAATTTGGTAGCAATAAGACATCAAATCTCTTTTCCAATAAAATTATGAAGATTATGTCAAAAATGTTGTTTTTCATTATATAAAAAAATAAAATTTGTAGTTTGATATGTTGAACATTACAAATTGTGAAAAAATATATATAATCAATAACCAAACTAATACAAAATCAACACTAAATAGAATTCTAAAGTCTCTGGGTTAGCTTCGTAGGGAACTAATAATTGATCATTTTAAATCACAAAGCCTAACTTGAACTTATTTCCATGAAGAGTGGCTTGAGAAATTACTTGATCAAATGAGGGGTATTTCCATGTCACATTTCATTACTTTTTCTCTTAATAAATACTTTACATGCTCTTTATTTCATCATTTTGTAATGCACATTCCAATATAAATCAACTAAAATATAAAACAATATCAAATAGAAACTTCAAAAACAAAAAATAGTTGGTAATCAATACCACGAGATGGAGGATTTACCCAAATACTTTACATGCTCTTTATTTCATCATTTTGTAATGCACATTCCAATATAAATCAACTAAAATATAAAACAATATCAAATAGAAACTTCAAAAACAAAAAATATTTGGTAATCAATACCACGAGATGGAGGATTTACCCATTAAAAGGAGAGAAGCGAAATTTTAAGTGCTTTAACCTAATAAATCCCTTAAAGATTCTCAGGGGCATTTCCATGTCACATTTCATTACTTTTCCCTAGATAAGTTTTTTAAATGTCATTTTTTTTAATCTTTTTGTATGGCACATCTCAACATAAAAAAAACTAAAATACAAAATAATATCAAATAAAACTCCAAAAACAAAAAATAGTTGGCAATCAATAGTGTAAGATAACAAAAAATATTTGTCAATCAACAATGCAAGATGTGAGTGGTTTGACATGATAAATCCATTGAATCAACAATGCAAGATGTGAGTGTTTTGACATGATAATAAATCCATTGAATGTTGATAGGGGAATTTCCCTGTGTCATGACTGTTATTATTTAAGAATTTTTTCAATTGATTATTTTTTAGTTATTTTTTAAGAAAAAAAATATTTACCATTTTAATTAAAAAATCACTTATTTTTTATATAAATATGATTAAATTGTTAATATTCACTAAAAATTTACATGTTTTAATAATAAATTATATTTTATTTTATTAAATATTCAACTTCATATCTATATATATGATTTTTCAAATTAAAATAGTGGCATAAAACACTATACATAGGTATAATATTTGATTCCATTAAAAATACAGTGGTCATGACACACATTTATAGGCTTAACTTATGTGAAGTCACCACAACTAGTGATTACATCCTATAAAATTCAAAAGTCTTTGAAGTAAATCCAATGCAAAGAACTTTGTTTTGGTTTATTTTCTATGTGGAACTCAATCTATGTGTTTTTTGAATAGCTTCCAAATTTTATTTAAATTCCAAAATTTGTAATTGTGCAAATTTGTAAACATTAGAAAGTTATACATAAAAGAAAGTTAGAGATCCCAATATCTTAAATCAAATCAAGCATTTATTTTTTCATAAGCTTCTCTAAAATCTCTTGTGAAGGCACTAATACCCTCTTGTGCATGCTAATTCTTTTTTGAAATATTTGTTAGTTTCCATCTTTTTGTGATCAATAACTAGACACGATATATTTCCTATTAGGAACCCTTCATTCTCACCATTGTTTGGGGAGGCATACATTAATCATCATCAAATATCCTACTTCTATCCTAGAACAAGAATGGAAATCAATGATTTGATAGATTCAATGTTGTTGATCTAGAAAATAGATAACTAAGGACTAGAAGGCATGAATAAACAATTACCTTGTAAGTTCCTATAGCTATAGAAAGATTCTCCTCGGATGGCCTTTTGCTATCTCTTTCATCCAAGAAACCCATTATAATCACAAATACTCTTAGTTTCCCTAGACAATTAAAACCCTCAAGACAATTCCAAATGAACACAATTGTAATACCCCTGTTTCCCCCAACTTGTAAATATAACTATAACTTGCCAAGAGACTATGGGCAAGATGAATAATTGTGTATGTTGGAATTGATGAAACTTTTTGTTATAAAGGTAATGCATGTATTTATTTATTAAATAAAAAATGGATAGTGTTTCATAACTGCTGAAGGGAGGGTTTGCCAAAGTAGATCATGATGTTATGAGAGAGATGGTGAGAGGAACTAGCAATGGTTGAAGATGACCACCACCAAACCAGTACCTTACTGGATTTAAATTAATTAGACCCAGAACAGTCCTCTGACACAAAAATAAGTTACCAGCCAGGCTGGTAGTTAGAAAGTCCTCCTCAAGAGTTAATGAGGAGATGGGCATAGTACCCATCTGAAAGACTTTCTGACCTGACCATGAACTAGAGAATCGTACTCACACAATCTTGTTGAGCAAGGCAAGAAAAGAAGGATTTCGTGGGCATAGAGGATGCGAGCGAGAAAGAGAAGAGCGCATGAAACTATATGGTTCAGAAAGAGAACTGAGAAACAAGCCCGTTCTGGGTGAAAGAAGTTGTTGGCAGTGTTTTGAGTCCAAGTTGATAAACGAGGTTGCAGAGAAAACGAGTGACTGTGGAAGTACTCGTTGCACACCCCCTTTCTTGGTAGAGAGAAAATTGTTTTGGCAAAGTTCCTATTGGAGGAGGAGAGTAACCTCTGTCCTTGATTATCGTTGAAGAAGAAAGATGAGTCTCTCTCAAAGCATCATGGTCTAGCTAGGGGTGGCCAACGGTAAATCCATTCAGGATTGGTTGTTCCTATGGTTGGGTGGAAACAGGGACCCCTCTTAGTAGTTGATTCACGAATTATGGTTTCCTGATAAGTATTTTTATGCTTTGTTTACTAGAATTGAAATGATGGTTGAATGTATGTGACTATGAAAAAATTTGTATTGTATGATTAAAGTAGAAACGTTTATTGTTTTCTATGAACCCATGCTTTTGAATGACTTTATTTTTGCCTTTGCATAGCAGCAAGAGAACTATTAGATGTGGGTCTGTGAATGAATTTAAGAATAAGTTTATGATCTCTGGATTGATTGGAAAATCCCTAAGGGAATTTTCCCAATGATGGACCTTGTAACGCAAGAATCAGGGTGGGCTTAGCTAAAATATTTTAGTCCTATTGACCTCTCGATTTACCATCGCAGGACTTCTAAATTCAATCTTTATGGAAGGAGGGTGTCTCCTTCAAACCATACATCCGTGTGATCGAGGGATCATGTCCACGGTCCTAACCAAAAAATGGTTAAGAGTAGAGCATACAACCTTGAGACCTATCAAAGAACCCATATGACCAAGACCCGGGAACCCTTTGCTAGGATGAAAGGAGTGAAGCTATTATGGCTTCGGAACTCCGGGAGTTTGGAGCTCCGGGACGTAGGACTTCACAACCCTCGAAAAAAATCGAAGGTAACATGCTGGCATGGTTACTAGCGAGGTTGACCGACATATGGCAGTTTCCCTAACCGTGACCATGGGATTTATCCCACCATTAAACCCTAATCCCCTTACCGGTCATGAAGTAACGAGAGTCATAGATCCAAGGATACTAGGGAGCTTCCCTGACTATTGGATCTATGTCGTGGTCAGTCTCGCATTGACCACTTCGGGAGAATAGAGTTTTCATTGCAACAAAACCCTCGAATGTCGTATTTGTGAATTAAGGTGAGTCGTGGATCTGGGAACCCATTGAGAACCCCTCCCAACCATCTCATCAACCAGTGGGAGGACCTGTGCATAACACTTTGGCAAATTCCTACTTCGGGAGAAAAGGAGTGTGGATTAGGTAGAACCTCTGAATGTCGAATTCGTGAAGTGACGAAGACCGTAGATCCTAGGATGATTTGGGATTCCCCATGATCGTTAGATCTAAGTGACGGTCAATCTGACGTTGATCACTGTGGGAGAAAGGGAGTGTTGAGTGGGTGAAACCCCCGAACGCCGAAGGCGCGAAGTAATACGAACTGTCGATCCGAGGGTGCTTTGAGATCCCTCCTAACTATCGGATATAGACCATGGTCAGACCAACGCTAACCACTCTGGGAGCAAAGAGGAAGTTACATAGCGGATCCCCTGAATCTCAAAGTTACGACGTAATGGAGGCCGTAGATCTATGGATCTGCATGGACACATATTGACCGTGAGATCTAAGGAGTATTGGAAGGTTGTCATTCTGGAGTGATGTGGCATGCTGACATCACCCCGGGCGATGTGGACCCATGTTTGATGTGTCACGTGTCACCTTGATTTGTACTTTTCACAGAACCTATGTGTCCATTAGAACATGACACATGTCACCCATTGATGGGGCCACGTGTCATCTTTGCCTTGCCGCATGTCACCCCCCTGGCACATATTTGTTTGGCCTATTAGCAGGTGGAGTACTCGAGACCCACCTGTCCTTACCTATGCATTTAATATGCCATCACATGTAAGGGTGGACCCTTCGAGAGCTCGAAACTTCGAAACTTTAGAGGTTTGGGGTGTAGTATCTTAGATAAGTCGAAAGGGTCGAAGGTCGGATCCATGTGGCAATATCTCAGAGTCCTTTGAGAGTTCAGGATTCCGAGACTCTGGAGGATATGCACATAGAAATAAAAAGGGGCAATCAACATCGAACGTCGAATTTCCCTTAGGCTTATGTGTTAAAAGAGGATGAAGTTTCGTCGTTGGATTTGACGGTGAATGGACTTCCACCATAAATGCAGGATACTGGGGAATATTTGGGGCTTCAAGAACTTGGGATGGTACGAATGAGATGGACCTATGTGGGCTCCATGTGTCCCTTGACTAATAATGCTCGAAGAGCTTTGGAAGGGTGTACCTCCCAATTCAGAGCTCAGATTTGAGCAGGGTAAAAGTTGTTAGATATATCTCGATGAGTAAAAGAGGATGGAGATCTCGGTAAAACAATTCGAGATGATTAAAGAAAGCGTAATTTTTTATACCCAATCCCTAAAAAGGATACTTAGGGGTTGGGTGTGTTACAAATTGGTATCAGAGTAGGCAACAACACTTGGCTTGCTTGGGCTCATGAACAAGTCGCTTAAAAATCTTGTTAGAGAAATTTTAAGGGTAACACCCTACCTTACCCCTTTAACAAGAGACCTATTTAAACCACTACTGAAGAGAGGAAGGAGAATTTCTGTTGTTGTTATATGTTTTGAAGGTTTGAACTATGTGATTAATGTTTCATAGAATGGTAAGATAATTAACTAACATAAAAGGTTTTATCAGCACTCAAGCGGTCAATGGACAGCAAGAATACCACAACATGAAGGATGGTGACACACCATGAATTGGGGGAAAGCTCCCACAATAGAGAGGAAGAATCTGATGAGAGGAGGATGGTGGAAATCCATCCAAATTTGGTTGAAACCATGAGAAGCCTCATGGAGGAATTACAGAGTTGTAAGGTTGACAATGAAAGGTTGATAAAAGAGAAGGAAAAACAAACTGAAATTAATGTAGTCCTACTACAAATTCTATCATATATACAAAGGGAGTTGTAACACAGGCTAGCAGCCAGTCACGTGGACAAACATCATACTAAGAAAACTCAAAGTCCACCTGAGACACGAAAGCATGGTCATGAAAGTGTCCACACAAGGAGGAGCAACTCAAAGAAGGCCCAACATGGAGCCAAGAGACACTCAATGGAATAATCCTCTGGTGAGGAAATTGACAACTCCAAGGAATCTTCTAGTAGCAAGCCTAGTTCACATTCCTAGAGAAGAAGAAAGAAGAGGAAACATTCCAAGAGCCATGACCCTGAAGAGTTTAAGAAATCCAAACCAACCACTTTCGATGGAGAAATTAAGAAGGGGGGAGAAGCAGAAGTTTGGCTACTTGGCTTCAAAAAGTACTTCAGATTCCATGACTACTCTAAAAACTTAANCCTCCATTTGGTGGGAGGACCGTAGGAATGTGAAAGGAATCCATGAGAATGATTTGTCATGGAAACAATTTGAGAAATACTTCAAGAAGAAGTATCTATCAGATAAATACTTTGATGGGAAGACCAAGGAGTTCTATGAACTCAAGCTAGGACAACTCACAATAGATGAATATATCAACAAATTTCTTGAGCTGATGAGGTAGGTTCCCTACATAAAGGATGAAAAGGTAAAGCTACAACGATTCATTAGTGGACTGCCTCAGTCCTTCCGAGACAGAATTGAATTTGATGAACCCAATACCTTAGAAGATACTATCTGGAATGCAACGTATTGCTATGAGCAATTCAAAGATTAGACAGGACCTCATGAGGACTGGAAGAAGAAAAGTAATTCAGGATTCAAGAAGAAGGGGTTTAAATCCTCAAGATTTAATAACCATGGGAAAAGTTCTAAGATGAGCCTTCCTACTANTTAACGCATCATAATGAAGGAAAAAGTTTTATCATCATAAAAATCTAGATCACTTGCGAGCAAGTGTCCTCAAAGAATAAGTTTGGTAAGTGCGCCAGAGCGGGATGTTACAAATACTCTTAATTTCCCTAGACAATTAAAACCCTCAAGACAATTCCAAATGAACACAACTGTAATACCCATGTTTCCCCCAACTTGTAAATATAACTATAACTTTCCAAGAGACTATGGGCAAGCTGAATAACTGTGTATGTTGGAATTGATGAACCTTTTTGCTATAAAGGTAATGCATGTATTTATTTATTAAATAAAAAATGGATAGTGTTGCATAATTATTGAAGGGAGGGTTTGCCAAAGTAGATCATGATGTTATGAGAGAGATGGTGAGGGGAACTAGCAATGGTTGAAGATGACCCCCACCAGACCAATACCTTACCGGATTTAAATTAATTAGACCCAGAACAGTTCTCTGACACAAAAATAAGTTACCAGCCAGGCTCGTAGTTAGAAATTCCTCCTCAAGAGTTAATGAGGAGATGGGCAGAGTACCCATCTGAAAGACTTTCTGACCTGACCATGAACTAGAGAATCATACTCACACAATCTTGTTGAGCAAGGGAAGAAAAGAAGGATTTCGTGGGCATAGAGGACGCGTGCGAGAAAGAGAAGAGTGCATGCAACTATATGGTTCAGAAAGAGAACTGAGAAACAAGCTCATTCTGGGTGAAAGAAGTTGTTGGCAGTGTTTTGAGTCCAAGATGATAAACGGGGTTTCAAAGAAAACGAGTGACTATGGAAGTACTCGTTGCACACCCCATTTATTGGTAGAGAGAAAATTGTTTTGGCAAAGTTCCTAATGGAGGAGGAGAGTAACCTCTGTCCTTGACTGTCATTGAAGAAGAAAGATGAGTCTCTCTCAAAGCATCATGGTCTAGCTAGGGGTGGCCAACGGTAAATCCATTCAGGAGTGGTTGTTCCTATGGTTGGGTGGAAACAGGGACCCCTCTTAGCAGTTGATTCACGAATTATGGTTTCCTGATAAGTATTTTTATGCTTTGTTTACTAGAATTGAAATGATGGTTGAATGTATGTTTCTATGAAAAAATTTGTATCGTATGATTAACGTAGAAACGTTTATTGTTTTCTATGAACCCATGCTTTTGAATGACTTTATTTTTTCCTTTGCATAGCAGCAAGAGAACTGTTAGATATGGGTCTGTGAATGAATTTAAGAATAAGTTTATGATCTCTGGATTGATTGGAAAATCCCTAAAGGAATTTTCGCAAGGATGGACCTTATAACGCAAGAATCAGGGTGGGCATAGCTAAAATATTTCATTCCTATTGACCTCTCGATTTACCATCGCAGGACTTCTAAATTCAATCTTTATGGAAGGAGGGTGTCTCCTTCAAACCATACATCCATGTGACTGAGGGATCATGTCCACAGTCCTAACCAAAAAATGGTTAAGAGTAGAGCATACAGCCTCGAGACCTATTAGAGAACCCATATGACCAAGACCCGGGAACCCTTTTCTAGGACAAAAGTAGTGAAGCTATTCTGGCTTCGGAACTCCGGGAGTTTGGAGCTCTGGGACGTAGGACTTCACAACCCTCGAAAAAAATCAAAGGTAACATGTTGGCATGGTTACTAGCGAGGTTGACCGACATATGGCAGTTTCCCTAACCGTGACCATGGGATTTATCCCACCATTAAAATATAATCCCCTTACCAGTCATGAAGTAATGAGAGTCGTAGATCCAAGGATACTAGGGAGCTTCCCTGACTGTTGGATCTACGTCATGGTCAGTCTCGCATTGACCACTTTGGGAGAACAGAGTTTTCATTGCAACAAAACCCTTGAATGTCGTATTTGCGAATTAAGGTGAGTCATGGATCTGGGAACCCATTGAGAACCCCTCCCAACTGTCTCATCAACCAGTGCGAGGACCTGTGCATAACACTTCGAAAAATTCCTACTCTGGGAGAAAAGGAGTGTGGAATAGGTAGAACCCCTGAATGTCGAATTCGTGAAGTGACGAAGACCATAGATCCTAGGATGCTTTGGGATCCCCCATGACCGTTAGATCTAAGTCACGGTCAATCTGACGTTGATCACTGTGGGAGAAAGGGAGTGTTAATTGGCTGAAACCCTCGAACGTCGAAGGCGTGAAGTAATATGAACTGTCGATCCGAGGGTGCTTCAGGATCCCTCCTAACTATCAGATATAGACCATGGTCAGACCAACGCTGACCACTCTGGGAGAAAAGAGGAAGTTACATAGCGGATCCCCCGAATCTCGAAGTTATGAAGTAATGGAGGTTGTAGATCTATGGATCTACATGGACACATATCGACCGTGAGATCTAAGGAGTATTGGAAGGTTGTCATTCTGGAGTGACGTGGCATGCTGACATCACCCCGGGCGATGTGGACCCATGTTCGATGTGTCACGTGTCACCTTGATTTGTACTTTTCACAGAACCTATGTGCCCATTAGAACATGACACATGTCACCCATTGATGGGGCTACGTGTCATCTCTACCTTTCCACGTGTCACCCCCCTGGCACATATTTGCTTGGCCTATTAGCAGGTGGAGTACTCGGGACCCACCTGTCATTACTTATGCATTTAATATGCCATCACATGTAAGGGTGGACCCTTCAAGAGCTCAAAACTTCGAAACTTCATAAGTTTGGGGTGTAGTATCTTAGATAAGTCGAAAAGGTCAAAGGTCGGATCCATGTGGAAGTATCTCAGAGTCCTTTGAGAGTTCAAGATTTTGAGACTCTGGAGGATATGCGCATAGAAAGAAAAAGAGGCGTTCAACGTCGAACTTTGAATTTCCCTTAGGCTTATGTGTTAAAAGAGGATGAAGTTTCGTCGTTGGATTTGATGGTGAATGAAGTTCCACCATAAATGCAGGATACTGGGGAATATTTGGGGCTTCGGGAACTTGGGATGGTACGAATGAGATGGACCTATGTGGTCGCCACGTGTCCCTTGACTAATAATGCTCGAAGAGCTTTGGAAGGGCATACCTCCCAATTCAGAGCTCGGATTTGAGTAGGGTAAAAGTTGTTAGATATCTCTTGATGAGTAAAAGAGGATGGGGATCTCGGGAAAAGAATTCGAGATGATTAAAGAAAGCGTAATTTTTTATACCTAATTTGCTAAAAAGGATACTTAAGGGTTTGGTGTGTTACAAATTGGTATCAGAGTAGGCAACAACACTTGGCCTTCTTGGGCTCATGAACAAGTCGCTTAAAAATCTTGTTAGAGAAATTTTAAGGGTAACACCCTACCTTACCCCTTTAACAAGAGACCTATTTAAACCACTGCTGAAGAGAGGAAGGAGAATTTATGTTGTGGTTATATGTTTTGAAGGTTTGAACTGTGTGATTAATGTTTCATAGAATAGTAAGATAATTAACTAACATAAAATGTTTTATCAACACTCAAGTGGTCAGTGGACATCAAGAATACTACAATATGAAGGATCATGGTGACACACCATGAATGGGGGGAAAGCTCCCACAATAGAGAGGAAGAATCTGATGAGAGGAGGATGGTGGAAATCCCTCCAGATTTGGTTGAAACTATGAGAAGCCTCATGGAGGAATTACAGAGTTATAAGGCTGACAATGAAAGGTTGATAAAAGAGCAGGAAAAACAAACTAAAATTAATGCAATCCTACTGCAAATTCTATCAAATATACAAAGGCAGTTGTAACACAAGCTAGCAGCCAGTCACATGGACAAACATCATACTAAGAAAACTCAAAGTCCACCTGAGATACGAAAGCATGGTCCTGAAAGTGTCCACACAAGGAGGATCAACTCAAAGAAGGCCCAACATGGAGCCAAGAGACACTCGATGGAATAATCCTCTGGTGAGGAAATTGACAACTCCAAGGAATCTTCTAGTATCAAGACTAGTTCACATTCCTAGAGAAGAAGAAAGAAGAGGAAACATTCCAAGAGCCATGACCCTGAAGAGTTTAAGAAAGCCAAACCAACCACTTTCGATGGAGAAATTAAGAAGGGGGAAGAAGAAGAAGTTTGGCTACTTGGCTTGAAAAAGTACTTCAGATTCCATGACTACTCTGAAAACTTAAAGGCTCGAATAACCATTTTCAACTTGAATGGAAAGGCCTCCATTTGGTGGGAGGACCTTAGGAATGTGAAAGGAATCTATGAGAATGATTTTTCATGGAAACAATTTGAGAAATACTTCAAGAAGAAGTATCTATCAGATAAATACTTTGATGGGAAGACCAAGGAGTTCTATGAACTCAAGCTAGGAAAACTCACAATAGATGAATATATCAACAAATTTCTTGAGCTGATGAGGTAGGTTCCCTACATAAAGGATGAAAAGGTAAAGCTACAACAATTCATTAGTGGACTGCCTCAGTCCTTCTGAGACAAAATTGAATTTGATGAACCCAATACCTTAGAAGATACTATCTGGAATGCAAGGTATTGCTATGAGCAATTCAAAGATTAGACAGGACCTCATGAGGACTGGAAGAAGAAAAGTAATTCAGGATTCAAGAAGAAGGGGTTTAAATCCTCAAGATTTAATAACCATGGGAAAAGTTCTAAGATGAGCCTTCCTACTAAAAATGTGTATCAGCAGAATTTCCCATCTCAGAGTGATAATAAACCCTTTGGAACATACCCAGGTAATACTAATAACAACTTTAGATCCTTTATTACAACTTGATGAGGTGAAAACTCTACAATTTTACCTTTGCCTGAATGAGTGATTTGATATACTGATAGAAGGTTGCAGGAAAGACTTGGAATGCATAATGCATCATTGAAATGACCATTATCTACCTGAATGGTTCTAGACCCTACAACATTAAGAGATATATCATCACCAACAAATATTTTCTTGGTGTTACATTCATTTAGAGAAGAAAATATGGCTTTATCCTTATCCATATGATAAGATGCTCCAGAATCAATAAGCCACTCATCATAAGAACAAGTAGAAGTTGCATTGAAGGGGAAACCAAAAGAAGAAAGTGCATGCAAAGAAGAAGAATAATAATAATCAATATTGATGTTGTGCTTCTTCATCGTTGCTTCTAAAGCTTTCATCTTCTTAAAACATTTGGACTCATCATGACCATCTTTGCCACAAAATTTTCAATGTCTGTCAGTCTTCTTAATTTTAGATTTTTCTCCTTTGTCACCATTAGGAGTAGAGGATGGCAGAGAGGGTTTGGGACCCTTGTTTTTCTCGTTATTGTGGCGGGGATTTTGTTTCCTAGGATTCTTGGATTTATCTTTTTGTTGGAGCACTAAGGCTTTGTTGGATGTACCTGCGGTGCCAATCAATCCAAATTGAACAAGCTTATCTTGCTCTCAAATTGGAAAATCATAAAAAGGACTCAAGAGAGGGTTCTTTATAAGCACTCCCTAGAGTTTCTCTAATGGAATAAAAGGTAGATAGAAAATACCAAGCTTAGAAAGAATAACATATATGCATCGATATTCCTTCAGATATAATTCACATTCTATACACAAAAGTCTAAGTGTTTTGAACTTAGATAAGTAATCTTCAATGCAAGGAAAATTATTTGGAATTAAAGTCATTAATTGATTTTCCAACTGGTGAGCTCGAATAATATTGTGTTTACGAAACACAACTTCAAGTTTTTCCAAAACTTTATCTGGGCTCTCAATTTTTTGAAGGTGAAACTTTAAATCAGGAGAGATGGACATTCCAGTTAGTCCACGGGTTTCGTCATTCCTAATAATTTATTTGGCATACTTGTCATCATTAGTGGGTTCTTGTTCTTTTCTCAAGGTTCTGATACAGTCATTTACTTCTTAATAAATCCTCCATATGAGATTTCTATTTGAAGTAGTTGGTGCTTGTAAGTGAAAGATCACTTGGAGAAGCTATATTAAATCTGTAGATAATATGGATTTAAAATCTAAAACTAATGGTTTGGATGGAAATATCTCGAAAAATTAGGTTGTTTAAAAAAAGGACATTGAAAACGAATTTTGGATGTGAAAGTTATGCCCTTTTAAAAAGGCATAAATGGTAACTAAAGAGTCACGTTGTAGGTAGAAGTTTGTCCACGTGGTGATACCCCTCCTAATAACCTCACCTTTACAAATAATTTGTTTATGAAGTGACCCGCTTTTATAGAATAAGAAGGGATCACTTTTACAATTAAGTTACTTTAGAAAAGGAAGTTGCATGCAAAATAAATAACTTAAAAGAAAGTAATAATAACAAAAAAAAGACTTGAACTCAACACTTCTTACTTAATAAAAAAAATTTTAACCAAGTGAGCTAGTGCAAAACATATTGTATTGTTTAGAAGGAGGATTGTTGTTGTTGAAGATGGCCTTGGAGAGAGTGATAAAAAAATTATTTTCACACAAGAAAAAAATTCTCCTTCTCATTGACAACAATGGTTAGATCTAGGTTAGATTGCCCAAAGAATGCAAGTTTTCCCTCTATTTCTGATTTACCGAGATTGCACAAAACGCACAACAAATAGCATATGTAGACAACAAAACCCTTTCCGATCTATTTTTTATTTTCTGAGATTGCACAGGGCGCATGGCAAAGAGTATAAATAGATTGAAAAGAGTAGTAACCTGGAAATAAAAAACAAAAAACTGAAATATAATCTCTGCAAAAATTTAAAAGGGCATATTCGGGCTTTATACCTTCGGATCTGATTGAAATGACTGTATATTGGGAAAATGGAAACCTTTTCAAGTGAAACAAAAAGTGTTCATGACTAAAACGAGCGCTTCCGACATAATGGAATAGTCCTCTTAGTCCATAAATGTATGGAAATGGAAGAAACCAAAGATGAAGCAACACAACTTCATGATCTTGATCTACAATAAGAGCAAGTCTTCAAATGCACTCTTATACAATGTTCAACAACACATGTATTCCAACAGAGCACGGACACCTTCAGTAACCACTCACACAACCAGATCAAAGATCAACACACTGATGTTTTGATGTGGTAAAATTCCTATGTGGAAACATCCACAACCCCAACCAACGTGGCCATTTGGAGCAATTTATTAATGCAAAATAAAATATTACATAGATATTTACAAAAGAGTTTCTCACAATCGATCATCAGAAAATGACTCTCCATGCTCTTTAAATAGAGATCATTGACTAATCGGGTGTTAAGTCACAGATTAATGTAGTCATTAAGATCGAGGAGAATAAGAACTTTTGAATCACTCTATGTCGGGAACATATCGTGACCATTGGATTTCATAACTACAAATGCATACTAATGCATACTAAAGAAACACACTTTTACCTAACAACACAATAGACCAAGTTGATTTTCACTAAATCCTAAGTGTCTAAATATCCTAATAATGAGGAAACATAACTTGCAATGTTTTTCCAAAACTATCATTCATGCCAAGTTGTTTTCTATGAATCGTTGCTTCCATCCTCATTGCATGTGTGAAAATGGTTGACTGTCTACAACATTCTCTCAAACAATAATGCTTAATGGATTTCATTGTTACATGCATATTTAAGGTATGTTGACAACGAAAATAATCTATTCACCACCCTTTTAACCCTTTTTCACTAACTACAATCATGTAATCCTAGCCTCTTTTCTCATGTCAGAGGACCTTGCCCATTATGTTCATTACCAAGCCAACAATCCATATTCTTATAATCATGGCTTGGAATACAAAATAGACAAAAATGATTCAAAGACCAATAACACATTGAGCAAGCCACTCTTGCAAAAAATGTTCCAAAAGTTTATAAAGATCTCTTACAACCAATATCGAAATAACATTACCCTTGTGTTGTTTGAGCTTCAAAAATTTTCATGTGCAAGGATGTTTTATAATGTTAGTTGATAACATCGTTGTCGATTTTAAAAAGCCTTAACAATCTACCTTTTCTTTTTCTCCTCTAAATAACAAAGTGTTGTATAAGCAATGTGCCTTTTCATTTTGCAAGGCTAGACTAAGTTTATGTTTTTTTTACAGAAATAGTGTGTAGCTACTAGCATCAACATCCTGCAAGCCATAGCACATTGAGCAAGTCACTATTGCAAAAAAAGTTCCCAAAGTCTATAATCATCTCTTACAACCAATATCAAAAGGACATTACCCTTATGTTGTCTAAGCTTCAAAACTTTTCATGTGCAAGGATGTTTTATAATGTTAGTTGATAACAATGTTGTCGATTTTAGAAAGCCTTAACAATCCACCTTTTCGTTTCTCCTCTAAATAACAAAGTATTGCATAAGCGATGTGCCTTTTCATTTTGCAAGGATAGACTAAGTTTATGATTTTTTTTTACAGAAAATGGTGTGTAGCTAGCATTGACAGTTCGGAAGCCATAGCTCATTGAGCAAGCCACTATTGCAAAAAATGTTTCCAAAGTTTATAAAGATCTCTTACAACCAATATCAAAAGGACACTACCCTTGTGTTTTCTCA
>SNQJ01S0064951.1:73446-92404 GCA_010110895.2 Picea sitchensis
AATAAGGAGGGAATAAACTTTACAACAAAGGAAGGGTTTCTGGAATTATTTGTGCGCGACCTACTTGATACCTATATAATTCCACCACCTAATCAAATTGATCGTCCATGTATTCAAATTGATCGGCCGAGTGGCGCACACACAGAAAACCGAAACGCACCCACAAACACGAACAACACGAGTGACACCCTTAGGGAAAACTAAAACGCATCCACGAACAACAGTAGAAAACTAAATGTGTCCCAAGCACCCCACTATTATTAAAATAAGATACTAATAAAATGCCACGCACCCCAGGAAATACTAAAATACAACAATAAAAACCCAACAACATTAAATAAATTGGGCATTTACTTGATCCACCATTATTATCCTAATGAGGCTAATCACCTTTTTTTAATGACAAACTGCCATGTTTTGTGGTGCAAGAAAGTTAAGGGTTGAAATAGTGGCCTTTCATTTATTGTGAAGACTAAAAATATTCCAAAAATATAAAATCCTATTTATAAATATCACATGTGTAATTAAAAGGTTATTAATTCTGGATTTTTTCAATAAGTGTAAGCTTCTTAGTGTAATTACATTTTTTTATTAATTCTCCAAAATTTATTAATAATTCATTAGAAAACTTTATTTTCTTATTTTTTGATGTAGAATCTACCATAAATTGTAGGTTCTCATCTTCGTGTTTGATTGGGATGGAACTAGGGTTTAAGGTTTACAATTGGGGATGATGTTCGTTACAGTTGTGGTTTAGTTTGGGGACTGGAGTAGTTTAGGGTAGGTGGTATACCATGGCGAGGGAAGAGGAAACGATGGTTTATCCCACGGAATCACTTGATTGGTTAAATGTTTTCTCACAACCCTTCGGCATGGCGACGACTAAGGCTTTGGAAGGTTTGATGTTGAATGGTGTGGATTGGATGAATCATATGACAGGGGATCCAATGCTATCTGTCAGCGAATCTGGGGAGGTCTTGGCAGGTGGTTTTGTGGGTTCGGAGGCTTTGTTGTCGGTTGATCCAGGTTCGAGGTTTACCCACAAGTCTGATTTGTCAATTTCAGATGGGTTGGTTTTCTCTTCGGGTCTGGAAGGTGGGTTTATAGGGGTCTCTTTGGTAGGTGTGGGGCAAGGTTTGGAATTGTTCCCTGCACTGGGGGAGAGTGGCTCGGGTTGTAGTGGTCCCAGGTTTGGGGAAATTTACGAGGGGGGCAGCTGGGGTACGTTACCGAAGGATAGGGTGGTGGAATTCTTTGAGCAGGCAATGGTAGGAAGAGCGTCGGGAAAGAGATTGGGTGCGAAATTTCCGAGGGATTGGGTTGCTACTACTTAGGAAAACAATATTACAAGTGTTCCACGTATTCGGCTACTGGCAAGAGGTTGGTTTGCATTTATGTTTTCTTCCAAGGAAGATGTGAACTGGGTTTTGCAAAAAGTTTGGAGTATGGCAGGGACGCCTATTGTTCTTAAACATTGGACTCCAAACTTTGATGCTAAGAAGGAGAGGGTGGATGTAGAACCCATTTGGGTGATGTTTCCAAGTCTCCCTATGCAGTATTGGAACCCTGTTAGGTTTGCAGCAATTGGGAACAAGTTGGGCAACTTCATCGAAGTGAACATGTCCTTTGAAGAGTTTGGTCTGGTGTCAGTGGCCAGAATATTGGTGTAGATGGACCTTCGGTCAGGGTTACTTCAGGAGTTGGTAATTGAAACGACGTTTGGGTCTTTTTTTCAGACCTTGGACTATGAAGGCATACCCTTTAGATGCCACATGTGTCATATCTATGGACACGGTGTAGCGGATTGCACTTCACCTTTCAAGGGGAATTTTTGGTGTTCTGAGGGAGATGAACATCAAGTCGAGAAGGTGAGGTTGGCCAGGGAAAATTTGTTTGTTGAGGGTTCATTTGAGGTGGCAACAAAGGTTCAATGTGCAGGAAAGGACATGTTGGGGTCCTCCTCGTCTCCATTGGGACAAACCTCAAATACCATAGCTGTGGAAAAGAATATGGAGCAGATTTCTACAACTGAGGTTATCCATTGGGCACTGGATTTGTTGGGTAAGTGGTCCCCCGATACCAATTTCACTGATTCCTTTATTTTTTCAGGTTCCTTGTTATCGACTGGGGTTTTGGGAGTCATAGGTTCTTTACTTCATGAGGTCACTTCTTTCCCTCTTCCATCAAGTTCATCATCTGTATTATGTCAGGTTCTTACTATTGGGGACTTTTATCCACCCCATTTAGCCACTCCTTTGGCCTCTTATTTGGGAACGACGTTTCCTGGTGTCTATTTGGATATCTTGGTTTCTTCTTCTTTGGAAACAAATGTGGTTTTAGGGACTTCTGGACACTCCCCATCTAGGATCCCCAATATTGAGGCTTATGTCTCCTCTTTAACCGAGTACCCTTTGGTCTCGTCTGAGCCTATTCCCACTATTTGTGTTACCCCGTTGACCTCCAAGAACTCGTCTTCTGATGACAGTGGGGTTCAGTATGCCTTGAGTAACAGGTCGATTATAAAAGAGGACTTTTTAGAGGGTGTTGTTGATGCGCCAGGGGGGGGGGGCGTGGACTGGGAACCTTACCTCGTGCTTCCTTGTATGTCAGAGGTTGGGGTAGAAAGTCCCACCTTTTATTGGCACAAGATCGGGCCAAGATTGATTTGGCCTCAGGTAGACAATCTTCCATCGAATGGGCACTTAGAGCAAAGAAAACCCAAGGGGAGGTTACCTCATGAAAATCGTGTCTTTCAACTATCGAGGGTTGGCGAATCCTTCTAAAAAATCGTCTTTGAGAAGATTGGTGGATGTTGTATCTCCGAAGGTTATTTTTCTTCAAGAAACTATGGGGATTAGTGAATCAGTGGTGGCGGTTTTAGAATCCTTCCTGCCAGGATGGGATTTTGAAGTGGTTGATTCCAAGGGTCGATCAGGGGGATTAGTTACTCGGTGGTTGTTAAAGAAGTGCATTTGTGAGAGTGTTTGGGGTTTCAAGTTGGGGATCATATTGAATGTTTTCTCTACAGTTTTGGGTCGTTCGCCAACTCTGGTAAATGTCTACGGTCCTTATTTATATAGGCAGAGATATTGGGAATCCCTTGCTCGGTGCTCTTGGTTTTCTAAGAGGGAGGCTATTATTGGTGGGGATTTCAATTTCTATTTGGGATTTGTGGAAGTTTGGGGTCCTCGTTCAATCCTGGACCCTTTAACCAATTACTTCTTAAAAAATTTGAATCAGCATGGGCCGATGGATATTGAACCTACAAAACTTAATCCTACTTGGAGGAATAGAAGGACTGGGGATGAAAGGGTGGAAAAAGGACTGGACTAATTCTTGTTGGCGGAGGGATTGATTGATTCCTTGACATTGGTTAGACAATGGGTTTCCTGTGGTGGTGAATCAGATCATAGTCTGATAGTGCTGGAGTTAAGAGGTAGGGGTAGGAGAGCCCCCAGTCCTTTTAAATTTTTTGAGGGCTGGTTAAAGGATCTGGAATATCAAACTTTGGTCTGAATTCTATGGATCCCTATTGAGCCTGATTATCATAACCATGCGGTTGTAATTTTTTTGGAAAACTTGAAAAGGATCAAACAAGCAACTATTACTTGGGCTCATGAGAAAAAAGTTAAAGAGGAACAAGAGATGAGACACATTGAACAACCACTTATGGAACTGCGGGATGGTCATGGGCGGGGTTTTAGTACCCGCGAAGAAAAGGAGTACCTAGTTAGATTGGAAAAAAGGTGAAGGGAGTTATTGGAGGAAAAAGAAGACCTGTGGAGGTTAAAGAGTCGCGCTATTTGGCTTACCTGTGGGGATGAGAATACCAATTTTTTTCATTCATATGCCAAAGGTAGGTAAATGGAAAAATACAATTTGGGGTTTACAGAAGGGGGATGGGGAAGTTGTTAACTTATTTGAAGGATTGGCTATTATGGGAATAAAGCATTTTCGAGATCTTTTCAAGGCCCAGGAGGGGACTTCTATTGCAAAAATTGTTCTAGTAGTCAAGTTATTCCCTCATTTTGTGGAGGAGGAAGACAATCTGAGTTTAATGGATGGGGTTTCTGAAAAGGAATTATTAGAACTTCTTCACACTTTTCAAAAGGGTAAAATCCCTGGTCCTGATGGCCGACCTATTGAACTTTACCTAGGATTCTTCGATCTGCTGGGTAGTGATGTTTTGAAGGTGGTGAAAGAACCATGAGTAAATGGACATATTCATGATCCTTTAAACTCAACATTTATTGCTCTAATACCCAAGTCAGATAATCCCTCCTCTTTTGACGATTTTCGTCCAATTTCCTTATGCAATTGTCTTTACAAGTTTATCTCAAAAGTTATCAGTAGAAGATTAAAATATATCCTTTCTAGAAATATCTCAAGTGAACCGTTTAGATTTTTAGCGAGTAGGCAGATACATGAGGCTATTGGGGTAGCTCAAGAAGGACTGCATAGTATGAAAACCAAAAATCTTAAAGGGTTGTTGTGAAAATTTATCTTTCAAAAGATTATGACAGAGTAAATTGGCTATACATCCGGATGTTGTTGATACACCTCTGTTTTGGGGTGGATTTTAAATTGGGTAATGGGTTGTCTTTCAACAGTCTCCTTCTCTATTTCAATTAATGGATCATCTTCATCTTTTTTTCAAGCTGATATAGGATTACAATAGGGGTGCCCCTTGTCACCACTACTCTTCCTTATGGTAGCAGAAAGTATTAGCCACTTTTTGGAAGAGGCAAAAATTTCAGGTAGTTTCAAAGGGATAAAAATTTCCTCGGTTTTGTACATTTCCCACTTGTTCTATGTAGATCGTATCTTAATTTTATGTGATGGATCAAGAAGAGATACTGATAAACTGTGTGAAGGTCTTACTCTTTTTAAAAGGGCTACAAGTATGTTAATCAATGAACATAAATCTAGTATTACATTTGTATTTTTGGAAGGTGAAGAGTTACAATATATCACTTCAAAGCTCCCCTTTTAGGTGCTTGAGCTACATGTGGGGCTGAAATATCTTGGATTTCAGTTAAAACCAAATGACTATAGGAAGACAGATTGGATGTGGCTCATTGCAAAATTAGAGAAAAGATTAAAGGTATGGAGTCATAAGTGGTTGTCAAGGGCTGGGAGGTTGGTTCTGATTAAGTCGGTTCTGGAGGCAATCCTGGTCTATTGGATATCCTTATATTGGATTCCAAAAGGAATTCTAGAAAAAGAAAGGAAAATTTGTTTTTCCTATCTGTGGTGGGGAAACAAGGATATGCAGGTAATGTCTTGGGTTCGTTGGGAGAGAATTGTGGTTCTGAAGGCTTTAGGGGGATGGGGGTTGAAAAACATTTTTTTAATCTCAAAAGCTCTTGCAACTAAGTGTACCTGGAGATTGATCAATTCTACTAGCCTCTGGACCAGATTTGTATATCATAAATATATTATGCCTCTTAATATACTTGAATGGATATGGGACCCAATCAAAATACTTCCGGATATCTCTATTATTTGGAAAGCGGTGATCAAGGCTTTTGAATTGATCGGGAATGGTCTGGTTTGGAGGATTGGTTCAGGTAGGATGGTCTAGATTGGTTTGGATCCGTGGGCTGACAGTTATCAGGGACATTTTTTAAATGTTGGGACTCACTTATGGTTGGAGCGTGGAGGTTTTTTTCACTTAGCACGGGTTGGGGACCCAACCACAACCATCTTTTGGCACCAAGTTTGGTTGTCAGGGCAGAGGCTTGGACTAATTGATGAGGATTTAAATCATTGGGACAAGTATATCCAGGCTTTAAGGGTGGTCAATATCTGTTTGACCAAATGGGATGACGAATTACTCTGGGATGGTGATTCGAGCGGGGTGTATACTCCAAAAGTAGGATATGTTCAGCCTAGTGTGGAAGTACATCAGAGAGAACCACTTTGGTGGTGGAAGAAACTATGGAAACAACATTGTCCGACAAAAGGGAAGTTACTAGTTTGGTCGATTTCGGAGAACAAATTGCCAACTTGGGAGAATCTACAAAAGAGACAATTCCATGGGTCGGGATGGTGTACTCTTTGCAAAGAACATTTGGAATTAGTGGATCACCTTTTCATGCAATGTGTTTTTACCAGGGATGTTTGGGAAGAATCACAATCCTTGAAAAAAACACTCAGGTGTTGGCAAGGCATATCCTTTGATGTGGCGTTGAAGGATTGGATTTATGCGAGGGGAAACTATGATTATAGGGATCTTCCTATTATCATATCCTAGGGGATCTGGATAGATCGGAACAAAGCTATTTTCAATGATGAGGTCATTACGACCGCTAGTGTGCCTTCTATATGCATTGGTATCTTGGAATCCTTTACATTTTTGGGAGTTGAGGGGCATGGCCTTAGTCGATTTGTAAGGGAGGAAATCTTTGATAACAATGGGCCGTGGGGATACTTCGACGGGGCTGCATATGATGATCATATTTTGTGTGCAGGGGGTGGTTGTGTTTACCTTTCCACAACACATTACTACTTTCTCAAATCAGGATTGGGGGTTGGAACAAACAATTATTCTGAATTAATGGCATTACAACTTTTTCCATTATTTGTTGTGGAAAAGGTTTGTCAAACATTGCAATTTTTTGGTGACTCCTTGTTAATCATCAATTGGGAAAATGGCATTCAAAGATGTCACATTTCTCGCCTAGTTCCAATTTACGAGGAAGTGATGAGATTTAAAAATTTATTTGACACTATCTCTTTTACCCATCTCTACCGGGAGCAGAACCAGTTGGTGGACAAACTTTCCAAAAAAGCGTTGAAACTAGCTGAATTTCCAAAAAAACCTTGCAACTAGCTTATGGTCATTGGTATATTGAAGAACAATCAAATATGTGAACTAGTGGTTACTACCACAGGCCTTTTCATGAAAATTAGGATTTTTGATCAGTTGACTCATTCGAATGTTTTTTTTTTTTTTTTTGGATATTTTTGGACCTTATGTATGACTATATATATATATTTTTTTAAATAAAAAAGTGGAACCTGCTATATTAGATTAACAAAATTTTTGACAAAATATACAGTGGTATATGTCTAATGTCACCAAAAATGTTGCCGATTACCGGAAGCCAGCATAAGTGGAGAGCAAATAGCAGTAGCATGATAAAACAGGAAGTAAAGTAGCATCTGTCTTGCCCGAAGGAAACCAGGACATATGTCTATAGTCCAAATGCACATAAAACAGTAACACAATAAGACTGGGAACCAAGAGAGCATAAAAACCTAGGTACCCGGTGACCTGTCGCCCTCGCCAGTCTGCCACGTGGACCCAGCTGGGATGGAAAATTCCTGCATGCAGAGGGGGCACTTTCGCTGAGCTGGAACATTGGAATATGCATCGAGGAGCAAGTCCAGGCGCTGGCCCATGAGAAGGGCCCTATGCTCCAGGTCAGATATGTGGCCTCGGAGGTCGAACACCAGAGCCATGTGCTCTGCACGGAGGAGAGAGCCATGCATACCGCCACCCACGTCGCTGAGGGGAACATTCCTCGATTCCACTGTCGCTCCAATTCTAGTGTCGAACTCCCTCTGCTCTGCATCATCCTTTGCAGCCTTCGTCTCTGCTCCAGTTACCTGCATGTCGTGGCTGGTGGGATTGTTGTCGCCCGACCAGGGGATTTCTTCAACAATGCAGCCGGGGATAT
Organism: Picea sitchensis; assembly: GCA_010110895.2. NCBI lineage: Eukaryota > Viridiplantae > Streptophyta > Pinopsida > Pinales > Pinaceae > Picea > Picea sitchensis. Next base: position 81,132 of record SNQJ01S0064951.1, read on the forward strand.
CATCTTCCTGTGCCAAATTGAGTCTGCTTTCCTCCCGGTGAGTCGCCTCAATGGCCCGGGCCTCCTCTGCAGTCGACAGGTCCTCCATAAACGGGTCTTCCACCACGAAACAGGTGGGAAACGCATCCTCAGCCCCAACCTCCTGTCGGTCTCCCAGCGTAATTGTCACGGCTTCTCGACTACAGCCAGCTCTCGACTCAGCAATGGTGGCGAGCAGTGCCAATTTCTCAGCCCAAGCTTTCTTCCGAAGTATGGAGGTCGCCAGAGCCAGAGCACGTTCCAATTGCTCTTTCCGTCGCCGCTGCGCCTTATGGGAATTCCAGGCCGAGCCACGACGAGGCCTGCCTCGCTTTCTAACCATAGTATCCGTGGAATGAGTGAATGAACAGAGCGGTTGCAATGATAAGATGATAAGCCAGGACGAGAGCAGTTGTAGGTGCAGAGCACGAGCAGACCGACTCTGTCTCGGCACACACAAAGACAAAATACCCGGACAATCCTTACCAAAATGCAACGAAAATATAGTTAGCTGGGACGAGAGGAGTGCAGGACTGCACCAGAGCGTCCAAGCGAAAAGCAGAGCCGAAGCAGGAGCAGTCGCGTTCTGTCCGGGCACATAAGAAAGCAAATAACCAGAAGCCGAGGGCACTTGTCCGCCCTTAACCCCTTTCATGTTGAGTGCATTGTGGGCGTAAATGGTCGCGCAAGGGAGGAGTCCCTCCGTCGTATAGTTGCAGCTATGGCCGTCCACCATCGTTAATGCAGACTAGTGGGTGGCGGCCATCGGCATTTATGCCCGGGCTGAGTGCTAATCCAACTGTCACCGTAGAGCCTCGTGTCACCCCATCCAGGGTATGTATGACTATATTACTCTACACTTCATCCTCAGATTTATTTTGGTAATGTTTATCAGCTGGATATATGTCTTGTCCCAGATATCTAAAAATTGATATGGATTATATTGATGGAAATGTAATGATGCATTTAATGCATCAACAATATAGGATATCACAAATTTCTGGTAATATAGACAAGGCTATTACTAATGGCTTGTATAAATCTGTGTATATAATTTTTTTTTAATCTTAATGAAATTATAAATTTTTCAGAGGAAAAAAAAGAATCTACCATAAATAGGAAAGTTTATTTTTTTACATAGATAGGGGTGTTTTAACTACATTTTTTGGACTGAAAAAGAAGAGTTTTCTCAATGGACAGGAAACTTTTTAAAGCCAATTTTATGACGTGTGTTTTATAGATGTGTTAAAATTTCTAAAATTCCTCCACACTTATAAACACCCATTGAAGCATATTTGCTTATTTATGTGTGAAGAAAAAATATCCAGACTTCGAAAACTTTCTAGGGTGGCTTCTTCTAGGCCACATTTAACATTTCTACAACTCGGAAAAGATAAAGTTTGAGGCTATAGCTCGGAACTATCCACTCATACCAATAGTAGCGGTTTCCTGAACGATGATTACATATTTCCCCGGGCATGCATGCTTTCCCCCAAATCACCATCTGAAGTCTTGAGTTGATCCAGGAATTTGGATCAAGGCTAATGATATTTTGAGTTTATTACTAAAAAAGGGAAGGATCCAGGTCCGAAAATCCTCTCACCACAATCAATCTACCACAATCAATCTACCATGCATGCTACCTATAATTAAATAATTTGGGATGCAAAATTAGGAGGATCACAACTTAGCCAACTGATAATTGATATAATTTGATATTTGAACTACTATGGTCAGGGCACAATAGAACCTCCTAAATATTTTGGCTAGCCTTCAAAGCATAATGATGATGAGCCACCACGCATTGTTGCCAATGTGGTGTTGGGTGCTTGAAATGGTAATTTATGTACCTCTATTACCTTTGTTAGTCGTTATTTATGGTCATTTAATGCTCCAATTCACCCTTTGAGGCCTTAAATTTTGTATTAGGCCAATTTTTTATTATGCGAATAGACCTTTTAGGATATAATTTAGAGGGTTATTTAATGCACCACTGATATTTCTTGGTCATGGTGGTACATATCGTGGTGGCCTATGCAGTGTGTTTTAATTTCTAATATGCTTTGATATCTTAACTTTATCGCTCCATGCATTTCTGCAGTTCAGATAGGACATAGATAGGACATGCATAATAGTTAGGATTTAACCCACTATGCCATTATAAGTAACTATTCGTCCAGTCATTGATTTCACTCTAATTGATTTCATTCTTGATATTTTCAAGAAAACACCCTATTCCTCATTCCCTACCCTCCCAAAATTCCTTCATTGTGGAAGGGTTCAAGGCTTGGATCACAAGATTCCTGCACAGGCTTCGCCACAATGACCCGTACTCGGCAGTGTTGATGTCGTGCTATTCTCATATATATATATGAGAGATGAGATGAGGATTTAGATTATTTATTAATTATAAAGGTAAAAAAAGGAAAGTTGAATTTTTTTATATTAATTAAGAAGTAAAAGTTAAAATTTAATAAAGAAATTGAAAAATAATAAATATATGGAGAATCTAGATTTAAGATTTTTTTTGTTTTTTTAAGAATTAAAGAGTAGGATAAAAGAATAAAAGTGAGAATATTGGTAATAGTTAGATAATAAGAAAAAGTGAAAATAACTTATTGGTAAATAGAAAATTTAGAAGGAATAACATAAATTAGTTAGTACAAATAGAAGTTAACTAGAATAAAGAAAAGATGAGAGAGAGGAAAGAGAGAAAAAGGTTTCACGAAAAAACAATGGTTGATTAGTTTCCAAGATTAGCTTAGTTTGTAGGTGTAAGTTTTTCATATGTTTTTCAATTTCCAAGGCTTTTCTAATGGGTCGCGGATAATAATTGGGGGTTAATACTAAAATTTTGGTTTGGTGTTGTGGGAATGCTCACCTTTGGTAAGGCATTTATGAAGGGTGTCAACAATATATTATTTGAGACGGGTTTGGATACATGTGATTATTTGGACAATGTAGGATTTGCCACTTTGAGATGAGTTTGGATAGACATGCTTATTTGGCCAATGTAGGATTTTCCACACGAGAGAGAAGAGGGTTAGATTTATCTTTGGCATTTCTAGATAATTAATTGTTTAAGGGTTTTGTGAAGTTTGGAAATAGTCTTGACATTCTTTTTGGTTAAGATCTTGGAAATATGATCTACCACCTTGAATGTAAGGGAGTTTGATTAGAGCTCTAGGTGGGGAACTAGGGAGGGACCACTTGGGTTTTGGGTGGAGGGCGGCATGAAAGGCTCTATTAATTTGGGATGAAGAGTATATTTTTGTGAGGATGGCATCAATGAGGTGGGATCTTTCTTTGCTTAGATGTTGGGGATCAGAGATTAGAATGGCTCTCAAAACGAGGGCTTTTAGAACAACAATTTTTTTATTTGGATGATAGTGGGATCGAGCATAAATATATTGATGAGTTTGAGTGTTTTTACGATAGATTTTGTGGGAAAGGAAACCATGAGGTTGATTGATAACTATGAAATTAAGGAAAGAGAGGGAGTTAAGTTGTTTGGTTTCCATGGTGAATTGAATGGGAGTAATTCTATTAATATGGTCATGAAATGAGTTGAAGGAAGATGGTCACGAAATGAGTATGAGTCTTTTTATGATGAACTTGGTGGGAAAGGGAACCATGAGGTTGATGGGTAACAAGAACATTAAGGAAAGGGAGGGGGTTAAGTTGTTGGGTTTCCATGGTGAATTGAATGGGGGAGAATTTCTATTAAGATGGTCATGAAATGAGTTAAAGAAAGATTAACCATGAGACCAAATGATGAACGTAATGAAACATTTATAGTATTTCTTTTCACATTGAGAGAGGATATGATTGCTTGGGTTAAGCTTAAACATATTTGTTGAACGATGCATAACTAGCATAGTTGATCATTATATTTCTTGGAATTTGAATTCAACTATTCACGTGTTCAAACAGATTCTTTAATGTTTGGAAATATTTAGCAGTCCTAACACTTGTCTTTTTTTGTGGTTTTAAGAGAGATATTTATGATTTTTGTGTTTCTTCATTGGGATATATGTTTCATAAAATTATAATTTTTTAATATGTTATTCAAAAAAGTATTCAATTTTTTAAATCTAAGTTGTTGTTTTCCGCATTTGAGGAAATTTTATGCCATCAAAATTCAAGAGGGAATTTCATCCATAGTTGGTAATTATGGGAATTTTGTCGATCCTTGGTAATTATCAAAGGTTTAAATTAACATGTAGGATAAGCTCAGTAAAATTTGAATTTGGGTTGTCATTACATAAGTTCTTTTCCTTTATCATCAATCATATATGGAAAATTTTTAAATCCATTTAATTATTCATATATGTCTTTTGAACATGCTACTTTTTAATAAATTTTCAACAAAATCACCACGACAGTTGTAAAAAGGATGTGGAAGGAGTTGTCTTTGTTTGATCTCCTACACATGAAAGATATTTGAAAGGAAGTAGAGGTGTAGAATATGATTTCTACACTAATCAATAATAGAAAAAATATGCAAAAAATAAATAAACACAATTGCAATAATAAAGAACACAAAAACATACAACCATTAGACAAAGATTTCTAGGGGAAGACCAATCTGGGAGAAAAACCCCACACTTTAACACACTTAATGTATTATTCAACAACTAAATGGTTACAATAGTAGTATAAGGATAATAGAAATTTTTTGACAACATAATAGTAAACTAAACTCACAATCTGTTTACCTCCAACCCTAGCACTAAATAAATAGGCATAACAAAACCATAAACAATATATGGTTTTCCAATTCTACATGTTGGAAACCAACAACAATTAATTGGCCAACTACTGCTACTTAGCATTCATTCCCTGCTAGTGAACTGTTTTTATTCACTACCACAATCAACATGTATTCCTTGTTATTTCTCAACAATCATTACCTACTCCACTATAGGATTGCGAGGTGTATGACACACTTGTCCCAACATTCTCCCACTTTTCATATCCCTTGCAAAAGTATAAGGGAGAATACATCAAATTGTGAGATAATTGTTAGGGGCCATAAGGCCCATAGACTCATATCACCACTTGAATTTACCTGTGCTCACTAGTTTCTTTAATGCATTTGTATCATTTTGCAAAGTGTCAATTTTCCCATCCTCTACCATCTCCCTAATGAAAAGGTACAAGATATTTATATGCTTTGTCTTCACATGAAAGGTCAATTTCTTAGCCAAACAAATGGAAATGTTACTATCACATTGAACTGTAATAGCTCTCTAACTTGTCTCTACTTCTAAACTCAATTTCATAAGCCAAATGGTTTCCTTACATGAATGAGTATCTTCCATATACTCTACCTTTGTAGTGGAAAAAGTGACCATAGCTTGTTTCTTAATCATACAACTTACTGCTCCACCAAACAATTGAAACACATATCCACTCGTAGATCTCCTTCTATCTACATGCCCTACACAATCATAATCCACATAACCCTATATATCCATTGAGTGTGGGTTCCATGAAACATCACTATGATAGCAAATGGAATATTAAGAAGTACCTCACAAATATTTGAAGACTACATCCCAATGTTCATGTCTAGGATTAGCCATGAATCTATTCAATACTCCCATTGCTTGGGCAATGTATGATCTAGTACAGACCATAACATACATCAAACTACCAGTTGCACTTGCATAAGGAACATAAGCCATATCCTCCATCTCTGCAGGCGTTCTAGAACACTACTCAACTGAAAGTTTAGTTCCCACATAAATGGAAACACTTAATTGTCTACAATATGCCATGCGAAAATGTTGTAGCACGGAATTTACATACTTACTCTGGCTCAACCAAAGATTTATATTTTCTTTATCTCTCATAATCTCCATTCCTAATATATATTTTATAACCCCAAGTTCTTCATTTCAAATTGTGTTGAAAGCTCATACTTGAAATCATGAATCACGTCCTTATTGTTACCAAATAATGACATATCATATACATATAGAGTGATAACAAGAAAATTACCACAATCATGTTTTTAATACACATAGTGATTTGATTTGGATCTCAAAAATTTCAATCCCAACACAAAATAATCAAACTTTTGGTACCACAGTCTAGGAGATTGTTTGATACCATAAAGACTTTTTTAATTTGTAAGTCAATAACTCTTTATCCTTTTCAATGTAGTGCTCTTTGGATATGCCATATACATCTCCTCCTTCAATTCACCATGTAGGAATGGTGTTTTCACATCCATTCCTCTATCTCTAAATCAAAATTTGTTGCTACAGATAATAGGATCCTAATAGATATTAACTTAGCAACTAGGGAAAATATATCACCAAAGTCTATCACCTCAACTTGAAGATATCCTTTTGTAGCTAACCTTACCTTATGATTTTCAACATTGTCATCTAAATCGATCTTATTTTTAAAGACCCATTTACATCCAATGTGTTTCCATCCATTAGGAAATGGTACCAAGTCCCATGTATCATTCTTTATAAGTGCAACAATTTCATCATCCATGGTTAATCTTCGGGACTCCCTATCTTCCATCTCCATTTCCTCTTTCATCATGCTAGGGTCATTGGTTTTAGAAAATAAATCAAATATACATATGAAATCGTACAGAGTATAATTATACCTATTTTGTTTACTTCTTTGGCATGTGGACCTCCTTAAAGTTTGAGGTGGAGTTTCTTCCTCCTCTTTCGAACTCTCTAAACCCTCCTCCTCATCAAATCCATAATGAGCAACTTGTTCATTTTTCGGGTCATCTTTATTAGTATTGGGTGGTGTATGAACCACTTTATTCTTCTCATCCTCATCTAGCTACACCATTGTGGTAGAAGACTTAACTTCTATGAAATTAACATTCCTGCTATACAAAAAAATTATGGCCATAGGATCCCAAGGCTTGTACCTTTTCACACAAATGCCATAGTCAATGAAGATATATTTCACAGCCTTGTTATCCAACTTCAATCACTTATCCTTAGGCACATGAGCATATATGTCACAACAAAAGACACAAAGATGCTAAAGTGAGGGCTTCTTTCCCATCCAAACCTCCATAGGGGTCTTATCAACAATAATTGATGCAAGAGACCTATTAGTCAAATAACATGCAGTAGTGATTTCCTTTCCCTAGAACTTCTCTAAGTTGACACCACTAAGCATACTCCTAGCTCTCTCCAACAATATCTTTCCTATTGGGCACCTTAATTCTCACCATTTTTGGGGGAGGAACACATTGGTTGCTTACAAATATTTAATCATCATCAAATATCCTACTTCTATCCTAGAACAAGAATATAAATCAATGATTTGATAGATTCAATGTTGTAGATCTAGAAAAATAGATAACTAAGGACTACAAGGCATGAATTAACAATTACCTTGTAAGTTCCTCTAGCTATAGCAAGATGCTCCTCTTGTGGAATTTTTCTAGATCTTTCATCCAAGAAACCCATTATAATCACAAACACTCTTAGTTTCCCTAGACAATTAAAACCCTCAAGACAATTCCAAATGAACACAACTTTAGCAAAGTGTGAGACAACAGAGTTTCTTATTATTCTCCAACAAGTTACAAATGATTGAGAGGATTCTTTATATAGGAAGAGATCCTAACAACATCACGAATAAAATATAATAGATCTCTAACCTCCGATCCTCAAAATAGTAACTCCTAAATTTGAGTTTCCCTAAAAAAACATTCTAACCACCTCAATTATCACAAAAAATGGTCCAAATGATTGTAATCACCTCTAACAAACTCCATAACTACCTCAACATGTGGAAAAAAATGTATAACAAACTCAAAAAATCTACACATGTGAGAATATTCCTCCAATAAGACAAGTGATCCTTCAAGATTTGATCTAGGTGGCATACATGATGATGTGGAGTCTTTGCCACACTGTCTAATGCACTGTAACATATCCAAATGTAGTGACATGTATTGCAATGAACGTACATGTATCCCAATGTAGATATATAGATACCAATGTAGTGTCATGGATCCCAATGTAGATACATATTTATGTATGGTAGTACATATATCCCATGGTAGTATCATAGATCCCAATGCAATGTCACAGATCCCAATGAAAGTACACAAATATTGAGGTATAGTACATGGATCCCAAGGCATAGATGCCACACCTGATGCATGCACATTTATCCCAATGCAAGGTGCCCACCTGTAGTAGTGGGTCATGCCTCAATATATGTGCTATTAGGTTGTAAACATATGAGTGATTTCTTCTAACTTCTCAATAACTCATTTATCTATTACACTTTAGGCTAAGTTCACCCATTATGGGGAAAACATTAACCTCTATTACATGTGACACTCCTAAGACCAAGAAATATGTCCTAAATTGCTAAGTTAGAAGAAGGTAATGTGATCGATAATGTGCATAAGGGATAAGGGGAAACTTCATGAATAAACCTTCATAGTCATGTATGATGTGTAGGTCTTCCTCTACTAAATTTCAAGAGCTTGGGGGTCTTCATTTCTTCCATGATGGCGTTCATGAGGGTGCATTAGGCTTAGAGTTATCACCTCGACACTTTGTTTTACTACCCCTTTTGTATTTTCTTTTTTCTTTATGATTTCCTTTCTTTATTTTCTTAGTCCTTTGTTTATATATGCATTATTAAGCATAGGACTAGAGGCAAGGGAATTTTAATGAGGTGGCATAGCTCCAACAATTTTGTTTTTGGATTTTAACTTTTTTATACTATTACTACCTTGAGCACTTGCACTCTTTTGACTTTGAAGGATCTTACACATGGGTCTTAATTACTTTCCTTAGGACCTTGATGAATGACTTATGATAACTTAACCATGAGTGGGAAGTATAATGTATGGAATGGAAGTGAATGGGAAAGATGTAAAGTGTTAAGTATAGTTGGGATATAAAATACACTACATTGTGGCTACATTCCACATAGTTCTCTAGTAGTACAACCTAACTTAAGAGGCAACATCACTTATCTAGAAGAGAAATATGACCTACCATGGTATCCCATAACACAAAAGGTAAAAATTTAAAGTGTTATGATATGTTATTATATTACACTGATGTCAACCATGTTCACAACCCACATAGGAAACATAAACACCATTTCTAAGTAGGAAACCCATACATGAAACCATAGTATAACAAATGAAGTGAGACAACTAAACCAAGAGAACATAACACCATGTTTGTGAAAGCATAGTGTATCATCCATAAGTGCATGTATGATATCAAGTGTAAGAGATATGGGATGATATACCATGGATGAAGCATCTAAGAACCATTGAGTAAATTCCAGTGTGAGGTGAGATCATCATGTAACTAAAGGAGAACTAAAAAGAGAGATCATTGGCAAATGTCCCTTTATGCTATTTAAATAGAGATCATGGACCAATCAGGTGTTAAGCCATGGATCAATGTAGCCGTTAAGATCAAGGAGAATATGTATTGTTGGATCACTCTAGTTCAGGAACATATCGTGACCGTTATATTTCCTAACTATAATGCATACTAAAGAAACATACTAAGAAACACAGTTTTACCTAACGACACAATAGACCAAGTTGATCTTAACTAACTCCTAAGTGTATAAATATCCTAACATGGAAGTATGGCTTATGAATTGGAGTTGCTTCAATGTTCACTTCTACATCCAATCTTCCATGTTTATTGCTTAAAGAAGATAATCAGTAACAAGATTCTAGTTTAGACTATTTTACCAAAGATTAATGAAGAAGGGAAAATCATACTAGAACCAGAAACAATCCTTGAAACAAGGATCAAGAAATTGCAAAATTGAGCAATTATTGAATACCTCATCAAGTGGAAGAACCTATTAGTAAAACAGGCGACATAGGAAGATGATTTATTCATGTGAAAACATCCACAGGTAATCAAGCATCAAGGGAAACACTTGTTTGAAGGAGAGGACATGTTAAACCCTAGATTGAGTTATTAAATTTCTATTGTTATCTTATTGTTGTCCTTATTGATCAACTAAAACCCTTAATTGTAATTGTACCTTTTGTCTCCTGTATATACCAAGGGGACCTAGTTTTAGTGAGCATCTCATCTTGTTCAATTGATATATTGTAAAAGGAGGTTGTCCCATTGAAGAGGTTTCTCATTCATTTTTTTATCTAGTTATCAAAGCGTGGAGTACTTATCTTTCTATTTTTTTGTTTAACACTTATGGTGCCATTGTGACCTTTTGCATTAAAAATAACAATCAATATGAAATGATTCTAAATGAAAAACAATCCAAAATAGGCACATCAACCATAATTATCCTCTATTCTACATCACCATTAGTTGTTTCCTATTTTATACATGTTGTCTCCTCCCCTTTTCAAATATATCTTGTAGGACAACTTCAACTCTAATCCAAAAAAGTCATTTACATGCCTTTTAGCTACAACAATTTCTCATACAAAGACTTCTAATTTCAAGTGTGGAAACAATTGGCATGCAGTGATGCTCCAATGTACTTGTTCAAGAATATGATTCGCAATGGTCCAAAGGGAACTTCCATCACATGCATCGGACAATGAACTTTCATTGCACTACTCAATGAGGATATGACAAAACAAAACTTGCAATGTTTTGTCAAAACTATCATTCATGCCAAATTGTTTTCTAGGAATCTTTGCTTCCACCCTCGTTACATGTATGAAAATGGTCAATTGTCTACAACATTCTTTCAAACAATAATGCCTAATAAATTTCATTGCTACATACATATCGAAGGTATATTGACAATAAAAATAATCTTTTCACCACCATTTTAACCATTTTGCACTAACTACAATTATATAATCCTAACCTCTTTTCTTATATGAGAGGACCTTTCCAACCATATTCATTACCAAGCCAACAAGCCATATTCTTATAATCATAACTTGGAATGCAAAATAAACAAAAATGATTCAAAGATCAATGACACATTGAGCAAGCCACCGTTGCAAGAAATGTTTCTAAAGTTTATAAAAATCTCTTACAACCAATATCAAAAGGACATTACCGTTGTGTTGTATGAGCTTCAAAATATCAAGAGGATGTTTTATAATGTTAGTTGATAACATTGTTGTCAATTTCATAAGGCCTTAACAATCCACCATTTCTTTTTCTCCTCTAAATAACTGAGTCTTGTATAAGCGATGTGCTTATACAATGTTCCTTTTCATTTTGCGTCATTTTGCAACACTAGACTAAGTTTATATTTGTAAATCATTTTTTTTT
>SNQJ01S0064952.1:9674-23092 GCA_010110895.2 Picea sitchensis
AAGTACTCAAAGGAAGGAATCATGGTCAACCAAAATCTAAGAAAACTAATAAAGATACATATTCAAGAAGACCATCCATGTTCAAGCCACAAAGAAGCTTCAATCATGATCATGATCAGTCAAGGCAAAAATTCAGAAGGACTACACCACAAAGAAGATCATTCACTCCCAGGTATGCAAATTTATTTTATGGTCATTGTTTTTAATGTACTAACTTTGGACATAAGGTTGTAGATTGCAGGGATTATAAAAGAAATGTTCAAGCAAGAAATGCCTATTTGTCCCCACGTAACATTGAATGTTACAAATGTCATAACTATGGACACATAGCTTGTGATTGTATAAGCATGATCGATACTTCCATGAAAGAGAACACTGATACCAGATATAAAAAAGTATGGATAATAAAACATGAAGAACATGTGAACAAAGACTAGATCCCAGAGATCGCAAGATTGGCAATAAAACTAGATGAAGAAAAATCTATAGAGAAAAAGAAGGATGTCAGCTATAAGAAGGTTTGGAAAATAAATGAAAGAAAAGAAGGAAAAGTAAATAAGGAATAGGTTCAAGAGATTGTAATTTCATGTATTGCAGTGAAATATGAATCCATAGACAAAAAGAAAGAAGTCAGAGCTCAAAGAGATGATGAATCTACCAATGGAGATGATGATGAATACACATCAGAGCAGGAATTGTTCTGAGCCATCCGACTTAGAGACTCCCAGGTAATATGAATATTAGATAGGGGGAGTCTATGCGATAGATGTGACATACCAAAGAACCATCCTTTGAGAAGCTTGCATAGTTTGAGAAGAAATATCCAGAGCAGTCAGTTAACAGAAGTGTAGTTTGATAGATTAATCAAGACTTCCATATAGTATAGTGATAAATGGGTCAACATTATGGACAATTGCACAATTAGAGTCTTGGAAAGTATGGACATAGATGAATTTGTAAGAATAATTCGCAGGTTTGGACATATATATGAAAGTGGACAAGAGCATGATACTCTAGATTGGATAAATATCTACAACATGCAGGGTTCATAAAAGGAAGTGTAGACAACAAACTATACATCAAGAAATTTTCAAAGGACATGCAGAATGAATTTGAAATGTCATTAATTGGAGAAATATCCTTCTTTCTGGGTATTCAGATACGTCAAAGAAACCAAGGAATTTTTATTTCTCAAACCAAGTATATCAAAGAAATGCTAAAGAGGTTCAGAATGGAAGATTGCAAACCAATTATCACTCCTATGAAAACTAGTTCCAAGTTGAGAAAATATGATGATTCAAAGTCTACAGATCAGAGGAAATACGAGTCAATGATTGGTATCCTACTATATGTGACAACATCCAGACCAGATGTAATGTAGACAGTTTTACAAGTGGCATGATTTCAAGCAACACCAAAGGAATCACATGTATTAGCAGTGAAGAGGATTTTCATATATCTCAAAGGAACATAAGAGTTTGGATTATGGTATCCAAAAGGAAAGGATTTATCACTATTGCATACATAGATGCAGATTGGGAAGGTTGCATTGATGACTGACGAAGCACCAATGGAGCAACGTTCTACTTGGGTGAGTGTTTAGTATCATGGCTAAGAAAGAAATAATCATCAATATCTTTATCTACAGCCGAGGCAAAGTATATTGCAACAACATCATGTTGTACAAAGGTTCTATGGATGAAACAAACTATGACAGATATACATGTTGAGTATGATGAGGCCATTCCAATCTATTGTGATAATACAAGCACCATCAGTATCTAAAATAACCTAGTGATGCACTCCAAGATGAAGCACATTCCAATCAAGTATAAATTTATATGGGAACATGTTGCAGAGAAGAACATCAAAGTTGAATATGTGGGCACAAAAGAACAAGTGGCAGCCATATTTACAAAATCTCTTCCATGGGAAGCCTTTGAGTATCTTCGCCAGAGAATAGGAGTAATTTCTACTCCAAAATGAATGCTTATCTTATATGTCTTATATGTACACGAGGAAGCACCATAAATAGGAAAATTCAGGTTGGGAGATGAGTTTCATGAAGAGTTCAGTCAGGGGGAGGATCCCCAAGGACAATTCAATTAGGGGGAGCAAACCCGGATGGAAATATACCTTTGCCATTGATGACAAAGGGGGAGAGATTTGTCAGATGCAGGATATAAATGCTTGAAGAGAGAGCACAAAGGAATGTAGATATGGGGAGCAAACCAAGGAGAGTTCAGTCAAGCGGAGCAACCCCAAAGGGAGATACCGTTTGTCATTGATGTCAAAGGGGGAGAGATCAAAACATTGATGAGGAGTATAAGCATGAATGTTAGCATGACTACGTTTTTCCATCAATGTTGGTGTTGCCATCAATGACAAAGGGGGAGATTGTCAGAAAATTGGCTTAGGTTGATGGACAATTGGTATGTATTGTTGGTTTTCATTGATATCAACCATTGGAGAGTGATATTGTAGATTGATGTCAACCCTTAGTGATTGATGTCAACCCTTGGAGAAAGTCCGGTAGCAAATTTCGGTAGCACAAAGATTTGGGTAATGGACCCAAGTTTGTTTGATTTATAATGGTATGTGTTTTAATATATTTGAAGGTAAGACTATTCTACTTGGGTATTACATGTCATTCCATTTCCGGTGGTATGTGAAACATCACATAACTCCTCACGGTTAGAGAGTTATGGCCATGTGAAGTTGGAGAACCCAGGTTTGGGTAATGGACCCAAGTTTATTTGATGTATAATGGTATGAGTGTTGATATATTTTCAGGTAATACTATTCTAGATGGATAGTACATGTCATTCCATTTCTGGTGGTATGTGGAACGTCACATAACTCCTCACGGTTTGAGAGTTATGGCCTTACGAATTTGGAGGACCCTCATATGTTGGCTTGAAGCCCCAAAAGGTCAAAGAAGTCAAAGTGCTTGCAAAGAAGAAATTATTTAAATAATAAAGTGAAGTGACAAATTCAAAGATGATTATTTAAATAATAAAGTGAAGTGACAAAGTCAAAGAGGATTATTTAAATAATAAAGTGAAGTGACAAAGTCAAAGAGGATTATTTAAATAATAAAGTGAAGTGAAAAAGTCAAAGAGAATTATTTAAATAATAAAGTGAAGTGAAAAATTCAAGGAGGATTATTTAAATAATAAATTAAATGGAGAACTTTCTAATTATGGAAAGTGGTTAGAAGTGGGTTAGCCATAAAATAAGGAAATTGGGTTAAGATGGTTAAAAGGTAACCCCTTGAGGAAGCTACATGAAAGTATAAATATGAGGCAAGGCTCTCTCATTTTAATTACACTTGAGCATATTGAATATCTACAGGTGACTGAGGTAACCAAAGGATATCTAAGCCAAATTTTAGAGGGAAGGTGAAGTAAAGAAGGCTTAAATTCAAGGGAGGATAATTTTTTTTGATGATGCTTTCTAAGGTATGTTATTTATAGGTCATCTCACCATTTTCGCAAAACCATTTTTTATAGAATGATTCAGACCATGAAATTGGGAGGCCATTGAGGAAACATATCCAAGTAGTTTTGGTACGAATTTCATCTTGTGGGTCATTGTATTTTTGGAGTTACACTCCGTGGAAAATAGGGTTTGTGGCTCACCCTAAAACTAGTCTAAAATGAGTGTTTCTGGTAAAAACATCATAACGTCTTCATAACAGATCCAAATTCAGTAAGACCAAATGTGTTGGTTAGAGTACAATTTTTAGTATTCTGTGTACAATTTTAAGATCCATACAACAAATATTTCGTGCGGGGCACGCTCTACAATTTCGCTCTCTAGACTAAGCCAAAATTCAACAAGGTATGTCAATTTTGCTATAACTCCTTTTCTGAGAGGTTCCAAGTAGTTCCACATGGAGGAATTGCATAAAACACACTGAAGAACATTGTGTACTATTTTCATATCTTTATTCATTACAGGTACATAGTTATGATTATTTCAAGTTAGGTTTGTTGACTAATCCAAAACTAGTCATGTGAGACTAAAGTAAAGTTTGATGAAAATGCTAGTCTCTTGTTGTTAAAGTTAAGGAAGGTTTGTAGGTATGTGATCATATACACCAGGTCTATTATAGAGTTACAAATCATATTTTTATGATGAAATTGATGAGGGATTTTGGTTGAGGTACATGTTTGGTACATGGTTGAAACAACTAGTTGATGAGTTAGCACATACATGAGGTGTATAGTTGATGATGTTGGTACATCTTGATGAGTCATAGTTGATGAGTAATTTATACATGATTGGTACATACTTGGTACATGGTTGGAGGAACTTGTTAGTAGTATTGTTGACACATGGTTTATGGATGATGTAGCATACTTGTATTGGTTTATTATTAGAAGCACATATTGATCTTGGTGATGATTATGAGTTGTTGTGTTATGATTGGTTGATGCACATATTTTAGAGTTTTCTTGGTGATTGATCTTGGTGAGTAGATCTGATTTGGTTGATAAGATTGATGAGATAGGTTGTTGTGATAGGTTGTTTGGACAGGTTGTTGTGAAAGGTTATTCGTACAAGTTTGGTGCATGGTTGATGCACTTATTCATGGTACATGTTGAAGTACAGGTTGGTGCATGGTTGATGCACTTGTTTATGGTACAGGTTGATTACAGGCTGTTTGGTATAGGTTGGTGCATGTTTGATGCACTTTTTTATGGTATAGGTTGATTACAGGTTGAGGTACAGGTTGATGCATGGCCAATGCATGGTTTAGGTTATTGGTACAGGTTGTTTGGTGCAGGTTGATTGGTACAGGTTTACAACAGTATATCTCACAGTGATAGTGTGACAGTGGTTCCATCATTCTACTTATATACAAGGGCGTTTGGACGGGGCAAGGATATGTGGTTGTAGCCACCTTCTGGTTGTATCCGAAGAACATAGGGGGTTGTAGCCTCCTTTTGGTTGTAGCCAGAGAATTGGGGAGTTGGAGCTTCCCTCAGGTTGTATCATGAGAAATTAGTGGGTTGGAGCCTCCTTCCAGTTGCAACTGGAAAACAAAGGAAGTTGGTGCTTCCAATGAATGTAATTATTTAATACATATAAGATAAATCATTCTGTGGTTTTCTCCTACTTTGGGTTTCCACATAAAAAACTGGTGTACTGTGTATGTGTGTGATTGCTCATTTGTTCTTATTTACTCTGCAACTATTAGATGATAATGCTACATTGATATAACACTTGTACTTTATGGTGAAAAAGGATTACATTGCTCTATTACTAATTCACCAAACCTCTCAGTAATCCAACATTTATATGGTTGTAGAAATGTTTTGTAACGAAAGAAACACAATTAGTAGATTTAGCTAAGCTAGGGTTAATAAGAGTTAGTAGAATCTTAGGAGAATAAAACATAAGAGTAGTTTGATCAATTCTTTCACAAGATAGAGCAATTAGACACGTTCCTTTTAGGCCATGGAGGCATGATCTAGGAGGATCCGAAATGATAAAAAAACGATTGCGTCAAATGCTTGTGAAAATGATTCCATTTCTTAGAGATCGACAAGATCTTTCCAACGACGCATGAATCACGTCAAATGAACGTCGTATGAGGAAGTTATGGCCATTTGAAGTTTTCAAGAAATAGGAAAAATGATGACAAGGTAGTTTGTATAGATGAGGTTAGAATGGTGACGTGGAAGCATGACAAAGTACCACGTGTCACCTAGATTTTTCACATTTGGTGCCTAGTTGGACAAGTTGGATACGACCATGTGTTATCCATACAAATGACTTGGCATCCGTATGGTCCTCGTGGCACCACTGATAGAGTGCCATATGGTGAAAGTGCAGTTGAGTCATCTGGGTGACATGGATCTGTATAGTGACATGGAAAGACCAACAATTGACATGTGGCATAGTAACTCCATTGGCAGGTGACTGTGCACACATGGGCCAATCAAAGGACACCAGGTGGCACCTTCTACAAGCTGAAAGAGGGTTGCAGATCAAAAGTTGTTGGGATTGACAGGATTTGAACCCATGACCTATGAGGGAATATTCTAGAATATTCGAGTGCCTTAATTATATGCTCCTGCCAATTTTCCAATAGTTGGGTTTGTTATAACAAATAAACTAATATTTATTTAAGTTGTAACAAATGCATCCCGAGTATATAGGGGGTTGGGTGGACGACCTATCCAAATATAAACCTAGCACCAAACCTATGCACCGTAATGGAAATGCATGCCATTTTGTAGAGGAGATTCATAGAATTTTGTGCCAAGTGCATATTTTCCTCATTTTTCATGCAAGAGGTGTTCCTATTTTAGATTTTCCTCATTTTGCGTGCCATAGAGATCTTTGAGAAAAATATAGAGTGTTTATACTCATTTTTGTCAGAATTTTGAGAGGAATCTGATGGTGATGTCGGTTCTATGTTAAATTGTTGTGTATGGAGATATTAGTCCAGTTTTTCATGTATCAGACCCATATTCGCATTATGTGTGCAAAAAGGGGTCTTTAAGAACCTGTTCAAAACATAGTCGATTTTATACTCATTCTTCTTAGAATCTCGAGAGGAATTCCATGATAACCTTTTTTATGCATCTGAGTAGCATAATTGAAGGGTGTCTTCAAATTTTCCATTGCAAGTCATCATTGTATCAAGGATTTGAGCATTAATAGAGTGGTTTCACTATTTGGAAGTGGACCTAGAGATGTAGCCCAAGATTGGTGAACTCTGTTATCAAATTGTGTAATGAGCCTTGTTATTTGCTCTCTATTTTCGCACTCTTATTTCCGAAAGTTATATTTATCAGTTAATTATGTTTATGGATAAGTAAGCATTTTCACATGATATTTTGTAAATAGTCAAGACGATCTTAATTTCCCGAAACTGTTCAGATGTTTAGTGTTTTCTTAAGAACTACTTGACATCTAAGGATTTTAGGATCAAGTCATTTACAACAACAACAAACACTTGGATAAATAAATGATAATGTTGTCTAAGGATGGATATATAAAGTCTTGAGGTGTTGGCACTTCAAGGCCCCAAGCTTTGAATCTCAAAGATTCAATTTTGGCTAGAGTGCAAGCTCTTTTGGGCTCTAGTGAATTCCTCTTCTCCTTGCACACTTGAAATATATATTTTGCAATGAGCCACTATAATAGGACTCCTAAAGTGTTAGCACTTTAGGGCTTTAGAATTCTAATCTAGACAATATCCTCTTGACAATTCAATAAATGGAAAACACTAGAGAGAGGAAGAAACACCTTATGTTCCTCTCCTAGGGTTTAATAAAGAAATATTATAATCTTCAACATGAACAAGTAAAATTTACCATAACCATTCAAACATGAAATGGAATTTCATATTTTACTTACTTAACCAAGAATAATCAATCACAAACCCTAGTTGAAGACCTTTCCACCACAAAATAGCCAAGAAACATCCAAAAGCATGTACTCCAAGAGGTGTGAACTAGTAAATTTCAGCCATTGAGCCACTAGAGAGAAAATTCCAGACTTGAATCCTCTTGTGAGGAAGAGTTATCATCTAAAATGAAATGGAAAAGGTGTATTTATATCACCCTTTTCCATAAAATTTCAATGTAAAAATAGAACATGGACGACCTCAACAATTTGCTCTTTTAATTACAAAATTTAACTTTTACAAAAAATGGCCCTAAAAAGGGTGATGTCATCCCTTCTAGGGTGACGTTAGGATCTGTAAGTGAAGCGTTGGTATGGAGTAGTATGGTGCTAGGCCTCCAAAGTCCATCCATCATATCATCATGTACCAAATGTCACACCACAAGCCTCCCTCATAAAAAACCATCTCCATCAAACCCTAGTGATGTCACGGGCTATAAGGGTGACGTCCAATCCTCCAAAGGATAGTGTCCAAGTGGAGAGGGATGGGAGATGGTCTCCTACCCATGCCAGAGCGAATCTAAAGGAAATGACATCCTTATTCAATGTTTAAGTTATGATCACAATCTTTCCCTATATGTGGGGTCTTTGCATCAATCCTTGGGCTCCAAATCCCCATGAAGGCCCAATCAAGTCATCTTCTCATGAATTCCTATCCAGCAGGCAAGGTCATGTAAATATAAATAGATACACACTCTAAGGGTCCATAAGTCACAAGAATCATGAAAATTAAGCCACATATAATAATAGAACCACCCAAAAATGTGCATCAAACCCCCATTTTCAAACTAAACAAATGCTCAAATACCTTATACAATTTTTCAAATTTAGGTGTGGGAGGGTTGTCAAGCCATCCTATTGGGCCAGTAAATCCCCAAGTCAAATATGTTTCCAAAGGAAAACACATATAAGTCATGTATAAGTATGAGGTGGAGTGGGGAAATAATTATGGGAATGAGGCTCATGACATACAAGGGTTTGTATTGTCTCATTTATGGGTGCCTTTGTAGAGGGTGTGCTTCCCTTCGTCCACGATGCAACATTTTTTCTGAGCCCATTTTATATTAAGTTATTAAAGTGTTTTCCAAGTTGAAGACATGTAGAGGGGAATTAAACAAAGCAATAATAAAAATAAATCCCACACATGATCTAACTTGGTTACACTTGATCATGCTTTCCCAGGTTGAAGACAATAAGGGGCACTAGAAAGGAAATGCATAACCCACATACTTTCTATCCTGGTTGGTGTGATCAATTAATTAGTTATTCATTTTATGGGTCCCTTATATTTTCTTGTGAGAAGCATTTCATTACTCTTGGCATTCGTGGGAGAGCATATGGAAGGTTCATTATTGGATTTTATATTTTTCCAACTATATTTTCCTCTGGGCCTTCAGTCCCTTCTTCCCATGAAATGAGGTACAATCCCTTCTTGGGTTAGTACACCTGGAAATCCCAAAATACAAGGAAATGAAATGAAAGAAGTATGGAAAGTGATAAGTATGATCAGGAATAGACGATAAATTTTAAAGGAACCTCCCAGTGGCACCCTATTCCCGAGGGTGATCAACTTACTAGGAAAAAATGACACCCACCAAGTTTAAATAAGGCAAAGAGTATAATTTCCAAGAAAACGTTTTGTAATCAAGAAAGAATTATTTGCAACATATTGAAATGATTCAATTATTAGAGTGACACTTACCATGATATTGGACTTATTACCTCATGATGTAAGAACTTCTTTACTTTGGGGCCAAGCTGGTGTGATGGATGTTTCTCTAATTCTAGTGGTGTATGGTGATGCATCAATGAATGTGAGGGACCCTGCGGGGATATGCTAGTCAATCTGGCTCTCGACACTCCATGTCTGCTACCTGTGGGCCTCAATACATGATCTCCTTAGCTACCCCTAGTATGAGGGGGTAACACTAGGCTCCTACTCATGGGCATGTGGTCACTGTAGAGCACATGATAACATCAACACCTTTGGTACGACTTATGCCTACACACTCAAGCAAACTCATTCGAGTACCTAGGGTGGCACTATCACCTCTTGTTATAAAAAATTTGATCAAAATACAAAAGTAAATGCTGAAAAGAAAATTATATTCTAACATGTAAATGAAAACATATAAGTATGACATAACAATGATGCAATATGAAAAGAAAGGAACATGTAAATCATAAGCATGTATGCAAATTGATATAATCTAAATGAAAACTATACTACCATGATATGAAATATGCAACATATATATAATGAAATGCAAGATACAAATTCCTACCTACCTACCTACCCTATTCTAAGAGGTGAAGAAGTCAAATATCTCCCCCATGATGGAGTTTGAGAAGATGGCCACTAACCATTAATGGAAAGCTCCTTCCTTGCATTGTGTTCAAGTAGTAAGATTTATCTATAGACTTCCCTCTAACTTGAAATGGTCCCAGCCAAAACCTTTTAGAATCCTTATGATTATTGGGCTAACCCATTTTTGTATCCCACTCCAAAACCAAATCTCCTTTCTTGTAATCCCCTCTTTTGGGATTAACTACTTCTTGTATTACTCTAGTGTATTTCTTTGAGGGAGGGGGGTGGGATTTTGTGCTTGGGTTGGTTTTATCAATAGATTTTAATATTATTTCCTTAGCACATTGAAAAAAACAATCTCATTGTCCTTATATATGTCTAGTAATTGCTAATATTATTCCTTCTTTGGCCATTGTATGGCATCAAAATCTTCTTCCTTATAGAAAGGTAAATCACCTAGGGAAAACATTGGAATATATTCGTTTATGGTTTCACATACCTGATGGGTTCTAGTACCAGTGTCAATTTATTTTACATGTATCTTGGGCATGGTCATGTTGGGTAAGAGAGAACAAGTTTCATCTTTCAAAGGCACATTGATGTTGGTCAAATCCATCTCTAAAGTTCCACCCAACGTTGCAGCAAATTTTCTAGACAAAAGCATCCCCCATACATAAGGGACATCGACCACCACAATGTCCATTGGCATCACCCTTTCAGGGAATCGGGCAAGGTGAGCCTTCACATTTTACACTATGCCATGAGTGGGAATGAATCTTGATTCAAAGCCACACACGTTCCTTTAAGGCCATGTGGTTTTCAAACCAAGTTGTTCCATTACCCTCAATGATGTCATATTGGAACCTACTCCCAAATCAAGCATGCAATTATTCGAGAATTTATTGTTTATTTGTAGTGACATAAAATATCGGTTGATCATCATTTTGTACTCTAAAATGGTCTACTTGTAACATTATGGGGGTATCTACCGGTTCATTATGTACTTTGAAGAACCTTTCAAATCTATCCTTCATTGAGATAACTTTAATAATTTCCTTCAAGGGTACTGTCACACTCATCTTTTCCAAAGCTCTTTCTAAGTCAAAGTTCAAGTCGATATTGTTGGTTTTTTGCAAAGTAGGATTGGGTAGAAGCTTATTGGTGGGGGTGGAAGTTCTTTTTGAGAGAACATGGGGTCAGAAGGAGGGCCTTGAGGCACTTTTTTTTTTTTTTTAATCTTGTACAGACTTGTAATCTTGCCTCTTTAGCTTCTCCCTATACTCACTATTTAAACTATTTATAAATTCCATCCTAACTCTTCTAGATTCCTCTTTCATGACTTCTTCATGTTCTTTGAGTGTGATATTAAGGCATACTTGAGGTTCTTCAATGGGTATATGAATCATAATGTTCAATTGATCATGATCCCCATTGTTCATTTTACACTCATGCTCCCATTGTGCATCCTTACACTAAAAACACCAAGGTTTTTCATCCATAACATTCGAGGGGGAGAGAGTATCAGGGACCCTTTGTGTTGGATCATGTTGTCATTGATGCCAAAGAATTGATGTCAAAGGAACAAAGTCTTGTCGTAGTATATTAATGTAGTATTTATTGTCATTGTTGTCAATGGATTGATGTCAAGTGAATTCATTGATATATGATGCATAGATGATGTCATGCATAGATGAATATGGATCAATGTGTTTCCATTGATATATGATGCATAGATGATGTCATGCATAGATGAAGATGGATCAATGTGTTGTCATTGATATATGATGCATAGATGGATTGATGCATAGATGAAGATATATCAATGTGTTTTCATTTATATATGATGCATAGATGATTTGATGCATTAATGTATTGATCGTTGGATCATGTGTTCATGCATGGAATCAATGACAAAGGGACAATGTCACAATGATGTGTTGTAATGGGTTATTCCAGTTGGATTGATGTAAATATGAATCATTATTTTCTTGACATGGTTGATAGGAAGTACAAATGGATGAACTCCAAAGTGGTCCCCTTATGGTGAAAGCCCTCACGGGAAGATGCTTAGTGGTTGAGTTATCCTAGAAGTATGGTTAGATAACCCAATCTTAATTATGGAATAATGAGATAAAGATCAATTAATTTTTTAGTGAAATTATCCTAGATGGATAGTGCTTGTCATTCCATTTCCAGTGGTATGTGGAACGTCACATAACTCCTCACGGTTTGAGAGTTATGGCCTTGTGAAGTTGGAGGACCCTCATGTGTTGGCTAGAAGCCCCAAAAGGTCAAAGAAGTCAAAGTGTTTACAAAGAAGAAATTATTTAAATAATAAAGCGAACTGATGAAGTCAAAGAGGATTATTTAAATAATAAAGTTAATGGAGAACTTTCTAATTATGGAAAGTGGTTATAAGTGGGTTAACCCTAAAATAAAGAAAGTGGGTTAAGTGGACAAGTGGCCATGTGAACAAAGTGGCTAAGTGGACAAAGTTGGATAAAGGTGGATATGTGGACAAAGTGGTTATGTGGATAAAGTGGATATGTGGAAAAAGTGGCTAAGTGGATACTTCTAAGGAAGCTACTTAGAGAGTATAAATAGAGGCAAGGGTCTCTTGTAAAAGTATATTTCTTGAGTATATTGAAGATCTATTATGAGTGAAAGATTCATTGCAAGTTCTCATGGACACATCAAAGTTTCCGTAAGTTTGATATATTGACAACAAAAGTTTTAGAAGTTCAGAAACCCTAGTTTCTGAAGGAGTACACGAGCTGTAGTGAGAACGTACACACGTGGGATGAAGGAGGTCAGAGTGCATACAGTTGGAGAAAGTCATGAGGACTTAAGCGAGAGTTCGTGCAAGGTTCCTGAAGTTTGAAGTAGGTTCCATATTTTCATTCTATGGGCTCAAATATGCCATAGAAGTTCTGGTATGGTTACATGATTGTTTTGATGGATACTTTTTCTTATGGTATGGTGAATGCTTAAGGCATTCTTGGCATGGTTGTTGTGATATGGTTTATGTTGGTTGATTGATTGAGTGAGCAACACTCTTATGTTTCAGTACTGATATGGTTTCCATAGTATACTGGTTACTTATACATGATTAAGTAACATTCATATTGTATGGTTGAGGAATAAGAGTAAGTTGTTGGACAACATAGATGTGTTGTGATTGGTTATGGTACAGATTGGACAGTGAAGGGAAGAAGTGGATGTGACAGAGGATGCAAAAGATCTGCGTTTTCATGGAGAGAGAAAACCCTAGTTCTTAAGGAGGCATACCCAGGCTAATGTGAGCTAGACCGCGTACATATGCGGGCTACACTATTGGTAGGGCACATACATACGTGTGTTTCACTACTGACATTTCACGTACCTATTGACAGATTTGTATCCATTAAGGATTGAATCCTCTTCTCAGTTGGTGTCGAGTTGTGTAAGTTGAGTCTTGCATTCCATAGCTATTTCTCTTGTGGAGTTGTTACTCTATTCAGTTGTTGCTGATAAAACCCCAAGGATTGTAGTCCATAATAAAAGGAAAATTGTACATACATATTTTTTTCTTTGTGTTCCTTGTGGTGATGGCTTATTGATGATCTTTGTTGCTGATATATTTTTATATACAACTGGTTATAAATTGAAAGTAATAAGTTGTGATTGCTAACTAAGGAGTTTTTTG
>SNQJ01S0064952.1:24394-64059 GCA_010110895.2 Picea sitchensis
CTTTTCAACTCTTATGTCGATGACCTTAGCTCTCGATGCTCGGATCCTCCCTTGATGTGACCTCAGACTATGACCGTGGGCCAACTCTCTTCATGATCCTACACTTCAGGACTTTCGTGAGTGGCTTCCTCTTCCTTCCCCGATTTTTGAATTGATGAATGCTTCAGGACCAGATCTATGGTCCTCGTTCTTCCCACGATCAACGACTGTGATCGAATCACGAGTTCAGACTTCGCGAGCCCTGTCTCTTCTCGATTCTTCTTCTCTGACTTATGAACCAGCGCTGCACTGATCCTTTGCCATGCATCCTTCCAGATCTAACGACCTAGATTGAGACCACTCTTCGCGACTTCGCGAAGATCCTTGTTTTCTCCCGCAAACCTTTCGAAGTTCCTTCTCCCTAACCTCTCGATATTCTGCCACCTGTCTCCTCCTTGATGGTGAGTGACTTCTCCATCTTTTGGACTCCAACAAGTCCTCGACTCCTTTGCACACTTAGCACAATTTCCCTTTCAAGAATTAGACAGTTCTCGAAAGTCCTTCTGCACTCCTTGTAGAGTTCTGCACAAACTTCCTTTTGTGACTTTGCTCAGCTTGAGAACCTCAAAGGTTCCAAGTTCCTTTGTG
This sequence comes from Picea sitchensis, assembly GCA_010110895.2. Taxonomy (NCBI): domain Eukaryota; kingdom Viridiplantae; phylum Streptophyta; class Pinopsida; order Pinales; family Pinaceae; genus Picea; species Picea sitchensis. Next base: position 25,022 of record SNQJ01S0064952.1, read on the forward strand.
AGCTTCTATTTCCCTCCTGGCAGTTTCTCTCCCTTTATTTTGAGCTTATAATATGATTTCTCAACACCTTAGGCACACTCCTTGTGCTGGCTCAGTTCTTAAACGACTTCTCCCTCGCCTTATGGAAATGTTTAAGGCATATCCTTTCCTTTGTCGATGCACTTATTGCAAATCCTTCCTTCACCAAAATGTTCAACAATTCTAGGATTCTTTTACCCCTTCAACTGTGTAGTTCCTAGGTATGCTCACGCAAGCTTGAAGCCCTCCTGGTAGAGTATTCCAGAGTTTTCAGTAACTCTGGATGGTGCCTCTCTCCACATAGTATTTATTTTCAAGGGATGTAACCACCTTGAAATTTCTCCTCGAGTCTGTAAATAAACCTAGCATGCCCTCCTGGTAGCTTCTCTTCCGACTCCACTGAGTTCAGACATGCACTCCTTGCATCAGCTTACAAAGTTTTCCATCTCTGTCGCGCACTCCTTGCACTTAGCCTAGAGAAATAGACTTAATCTAACACACTCGCAGATAGAAAATGATATCTCTATCCCTGCAGATGATTTCTAACATCCATATACAATTCACAAACATGTAAAGGACATTCATAACACAACATCCATTGAACAAAAATGTAAAACAAGAAAAACCTGTCATTTTCTATTAATGGTGGAATGCTAATTTACAAAGGTGGAGTCTAAGCTACAACTGAGTCTTGAATCTTTCTATCCTCTTAGACTTGTATAACCCAGCCTATCTAACCGCCTAACCTCTACTTTTCTTACAATACAAATATTTATACAAGAGGGGCTCTATGAGATTCCCTCACAAGATAACAAATGGTGTCAAATCACCACCCTTAATGGTTATTGAAAGGCCAAATTACAATGATGGAAATTATGCTCCAAATTGGATGAAGATCCATTCTTCCGTCAACCTATTAATGGCGACCTTATCTCCATCTTGTGTGAAATCATGATTTGGATCCTTCCAGCTTGTCTTCAATAAATGCCTGGATCTCGTCTTGGATTCTCGAGGAAAACATGAGTGGACGATGCCTCTCCTTCCTTGAATGTGCACCAAGCATGTTGATTAGCTGGTGCGTGCTGAGATGGAGCAATGCTCCTACATCATACTCCATAGTGGAAAAAATCATGAGCTCCTGCTCATGAGCTTTCCAACGTGGATGAAATCCACCTGTATCCCAAACTTTCTCTTGGAGCTGTTTCTTGTCTCCTCTGCTTCGCCACTGCTGTTGTTGCATCATCCCCACTGCTCGTGCAGGTATTCTTTTGTCTATATTCCTCATGCTAACTGATTATGTTTATGACCTCAACATCAGCTCCTCGATCTCCTCTATCACCTTGTCCAACTGCTCAATCAACTGGTTAATCTGTTGGAGACTAGCTTGCTGCACTCCCTCCTTGTCGATGGGTCAATCACACTGATTTCCCAAGACATCGTCTCCCTTTGTGGCACTGGTTTTACACTTTGCTACAGTCTTCACCTCTACAGGCCTCTCATCGCTGAACTGCTGCTCAACTACCACTTCTCCTGACAGATTTTCTCCTGCCGGTCCTTCATTTTCTTCCAAATTAGCATGTTGAATGTGCACACTTTGCACTACCCTCCAAGGAGCCCGAGTGAGTCTGGCCAACGTCGATTCCAGGTACTGTGAATACTTACCCCTCCACAATCACCTTGTGTAAGATGCTAAGAAGATAGGCTACTAAAGTTACCACAAACAACAATGATACCTAGGGGAACAGTCGACAATCCTATCCACACGCAAGGGTATGGTATCTAGCTCAAAATCAACTCGAGAGGCTTCCACTAATCATTGTGGGTATAAATTCAAGCGACCCCCATAATATGTGCAATCTCTACACCGAGATCAACAAAGCAGGTTGAGTAACTCTGTCAATCTCAATGCGACCTCAGGTTTGACCCTTGTGTGAGAAGGGCTTCTCAGGGAAAAATGTTGCAAATGGAATTTGACACTCCCTATCACAAGATACTATTGTGTGTTTTGTGCTTTGGAGAGTGTGTCTCACTGCCTATTCCAAATATCTAGCCTAGCTAATGTTGGTGTGAAAGAGCCCTAGAAAATGTTACTAGTTGAATTTTAAAGTTGCACAATATTATTAAAGGTTGTTGTTACGCAAAAGGGAGGCGGAAATGAAACCAATGTTGTGTAAGACTCTGACCCAACAATGCGTAAATAGAAATGAATGATACAAACTTTTGTTCAATGAATTCTATCTACAACAGGGAAAGAGGAGTTTTTTGGAACAATGCAAACTACGCTGTACAATCTCTTTTGAAATGTAGTACCAAACAATCATTGACAATGTAAATTCACTATTCGTTCTCTTTCAATATTTTTAACGCTAGTATTTTCTGAATACATGATTGCTTAAAAGAAAAATTCTTTAATTTTTTTTTCTTTAGAAACCAAAAAATAGGGATGGAACTAAGAAAAAGTAAGCACCCAATGAAAATAAAATACTCAACAAACACCCAAATCGATCTTTCAATGGAGATAAAAAATAAAAAATTGACAAGGAAAAGTCTCTTCAAATGCACATGAACAAAGAATTTTCCAAGCAGCAAGCAATCTAAAAGTACAATTAATCCCAACTTTTAATCCAATCAAAGACTTTTTGACCAAACAAGCACTCATATCTCAGAATCAGAGATTATACCCTTGTTAATAAAAGGTCAAGAAGTAAGAAACTGGGAAAAATGATTAAGAAGAGTTTTCGATCTCCGAAAATCGATCAACCGCAAGATTTGAAGTCAAGAAACAACCAAACACTAGAAAAAGAAGTTCTTCCCAGGTAAACAAACAAATCTGGGCATCAAAAAGACAAGAATACCTAATACAAAACTTTTACAAATGCGTTCGTAGCCTGGTAGTGGAGTACAATGAGAGAATTAGGGATTCTTGCAGTCTGGATACAAGCAAGGTGCGAGAAGGTCGCATTGAATTGAAAAGTAGGGTGCGAACATCAATGATTCTCGTAGGCCACAGAGAGGTACAATGCGAGAAGGTTTGTAATCAAGAAAAAAATGGAATAAGGACAAATTTTTTGAGTGAACTTCTAGGTCTAGAGAGTTTATATGGGTCTCCTACAGACTCATAGACTGATTGGTAATGAAAAAAGTAGGCTAAGAGAAAATGGCCAACAAAAAACCACAAAAAGAGTCGTTCCCCAGTGGAGTCACCAATTTTTTTATAGGATAAATTGGTATATGTAGACACTAAAAAATATCCCTAGATCCACCTGGATCTAGAACAAAACAGGACATGACACGACGCTTTCCCTAAGCAACTATCATTGAATTTACTACCAAAGGAGGAACGAGTGACATACCTTTATATCGCTTCCTTAGGTCTTTTTTGTTCCTACTTCGCTCCGGTGCTCTTGCGAGATCAGATCCAAGACAACACAAACCAACCAAAGTGAAGATAGTAAAGTATATTCAATGACAACCTATGCATATGATGAAGGAATTATGCAATAAAATAAGATTGATTTTATGGGAAAGGGACATGCCACTGTATTATATTAAATGAAAGTAGAAGATACAACCAAATCACCTTGATGTCGCAAGCTTCCTTTCGGTGGTCCTTTGTTCTAACACACACTCTTGCTCCAAACTTGCATGAAGAAGATCCACTATGGCTTGATGGAAAAATGGAGGCCTCAAGCATCAATTCAAACAAGATTCCTCACACAATTCTGAATCTATTCCCTCATCAATTCTCTATTCAATCTTGATTAACCTCTTCCTTGAGAAACCTTTCATTATATAGGAGAATGAGAGATGGTTAAAGGGATGAGGATGATCCCACTAAATCTGAGAAGTCAGTAGGATGCCAACCATGCGAATGCCAACTCATTTTCTAGAAGATCCTCTTCTAGAACCTTCGTAACTTCCTCTTCCTTTTAAGCTTTGAAATAGGTTTTCACCCTACCTATAGAGAAGACTTTGAACATCTCGCACTCCAAGTATAGGGTTGCCTGTGAGAATCAGGGTTTCTCACACCCTACAATACATGTAGCCTGCAAACTCATCTTAAAAATATGTTTTGTAGAAGAAGACAACAATCACTTTTCTCAGGCAAAAGGCCCTTATGAGAGCCTGAACACATAATTGTAGAGACATCACCAGAGTGACCGGAATAATGTGTAATATAATGCCCCCCAAAGTACGAGGCCGGAACTCGTGACAACCAAAATACTTTGTAAAATGCGTGTGTGTGTCAGAAACAAGGAGTGCACCTAATCAAAAACCTGCAAACAATCAAGCATTTGCAGAATATAATACCAATTATGAGGTAGGAATTCCCATGCTCAGACCACAAATGAATGAAATCATAAAGCTAGGCCATGGCCACCAATCATATACTGTGGATCCATGTCATTAAAATGCTACATAGTCACCAGGAATACACTGTGGATCTATGTTAGAAGACTCAGATTAGGACATAGCCACGCGACATACAAAGTGGATCTATGTGTTGATACAAATAATAAATAATCCATCGCAACCTGGACCAAAAAGATGAGACCCAGGGTCTTCAAACCCATTGTCTGAAAGTACGAATCTAGCTTTGTGATTACATGTGTCGAAGTCGAAACATGGTAGAAACCACTTGATTACCGGTCATTGATGAAAACCGTTAACAAGTGTGAGGGAAATCACCATTGATGTCAATGACTCCCAAGTTACCTAAGTACAATCCGAACGAATGTGAATAAATGAGCTGAAGTCGAACACTCGGTGGAATCTCTTGATCAGGGACCAATGATGTGAATCAACTGTCAAAAGTGAAGAGACTTACCATTAAGGCATGTATGTTCTAAGGTACTAAATGATTTCTAAGTCTTATTCCCAGATAATGAGTTGGAGTTGTCAAAAAAAGTCTTATTCCTTTTAATCTTTGAAACAGGTTCACACCCTACCTATAGAGCAGACTGTGAACATCTCACACTCCAAGTATAGGGTTTCCTGCGAGAATCAGGGTTTCTCGCACCCTACAATACATGTAGCCTGCGAACTCATCTTAAAAATATGTTTTGTAGAAGAAGACAATAGTCACTTTTCTCAGGAAAAAGGTCCTTATGAGAGCTTGAACACATAATTGTAGAGACATCACCAGAGTGACCAAAATAATGTGTAACACCTCCTCCTTCCCCTATTTTTGAATCGATGAATGCTTTAGGACCAGATCTATGGTCCTCGTTCTTCCCACGATCAATGAATGTGATCGAATCGTGAGTTCAGACTTTGCGAGCCTTGTATCTTCTCGATTCTGCTTCTCTGACTTATGAACCAATGCTGCTTTGATCATTTTCCATGCGTCCTTCCATATCTAATGTCCTAGATTGAGATCGCTCTTCGCGACTTCGCGAAGATCCTTGTTTTCTCCAGCAAACCTTCCGAAGTTCCTTCTCCCAAACCTCTCAATATTCTATCACCTGTCTCCTCCTTGATGATGAGTGAATTCTCTGTCTTCTGGAATCCAACAAGTCCTCGAATCCTTTGCACACTTAGCACAATTTCCTTTTCGAGACTTAGACAGTTATCGAAAGTCCTTATGCACTCCTTGCAAAGTTCTGCATAGACTTCCTTCTGTGACTTTGCTCGGCTTGAGAACCTCCAAGGTTCCAAGTTCCTTTGCGAGCTTCTCTTGCCCTCCTGGTAGTTTCTCGCCCTTCCTTCAGAGCTTATAAGATGATTTCTCAACACCTTAGGTGCACTCCTTGCACTAGCTCAATTCTTCGATGATTTCTCCCTCTCCTTATGGAAAGGTTTAAGGCATGTCCTTTCCTTTCTCGATGCACTTCTTGCAAAGCCTTCCTTCACCAGAATGTTCAACAATTTTTGGATTCTTTTACCCCTTCAATCGTGTAGTTCCTAGGTATGCTCACGCAAGCTCGATGCCCTCCCGAAAGAGTATTCCAGAGTGTTCAGTAACTCTGGACTGTGCCTCTCTCCACTCAATCTTTATTTTCAAGGGATGTAACCACCTTGAAATTTCTCCCTGAGTCTGTAAATAAAAATGGCGTGCCCTCCTGGAAGCTTCTCTTCTGACTCCACTGAGTTCAGACACACACTCCTTGCGTTGGCTTATATATTTTTCCATCTCTGTCGTGCATTCCTTGCACTTAGCCTAGAGAACCAAACTTAATTTAACACACTCGCAGATAGAAAACAATATCTCTATCCCTGCGGACGATTTCTAACATCCATCTACAATTCACAAACATGTAAAAGACATTCATAACACAACATCCAATGAACAAAAATGTAAAACAAGAAAAACTGTCATTTTCTATTAATGGTGGAATGCCAATTTACAAAGGTGGAGTCCAAGCTACAACTGAGTCTCGACTCTCTCTATCCTCTCAGAATTGTCTAACCTAGCCTATCTAACCGCCTAACCTCTACTTTTCTTACAATACAAATATTTATAGAAGAGGGGATTTGTGAGCTTCCCTCGCAAGATAACAAATGGTGTCAAATCACCACCCCTAATGCTTATCGAAAAGCCAAATTACAATGATGGCAATTCTGCTCCAAATTGGATGCATATCCATTCTACCGTCAGCCTATTAATGGCGACCTTATCTCCAGCTTGTGTGAAAACATGATTTGGCTCCTTCCAACTTGTCTTCAATAAATTCCTGGATCGTGTCTTGGATTCTCAAGGAAAAAATGAGAGGACGACGCCTCTCCTTCCTTGAATGTGTGTTGGGTCTCAGAAATGTCCCATTTTCATCCACCTTTCCCTTCATCACTCTTCACATTTCATCACCCCATTAACCTTTCATGATATCATTTCATAAATATAATTGGGTTTCACCTTATTATTTTCCACTTTATTCATTTTAGTATTAAAAGGGAATTTGGGATTAAATATTAGAAAATCAACATGTTTTCATATATATCTCAAATATGTGTGAGCTTTGTAATGTGTAGGAATATGTGAAGGATTAATTCAAAAGGACTTCTCGAATACTTCCTCCACCATTTCAAGATTTGAGGAGATAATTCAAGCCCATTCAAAGGAGAAGATCATGGAGATTTGGTTGGAATATCTTATCCAATATATATGAGAGATATATGTGAGGATTTGAAGGGATTATATTTTGTAAAATGGGAAATAGGTTGAGAGAATAGTGGATCTGTAATTATGACATGGTTATCTTATCTTCAAGGCTCTCATGTATTAAAGAGAGTGCTCTCTCTTCATGAGGATTCAATTAGAGTAATCAAGAATTAGATTATGGAATTAGATTATGTAATTAGAATTAGAGTAGTCATTAGGATTCAAAAGAGAAAGGGATTCTTAGCTTTGATTCATGGTTTTGGTTTTCATGCTTTCAATATTTTGTTATGAAGATTGATTTGATTATTCTAATATAAGATTGCTTCATTTGCATGAGCTCACATGTTTTGTTGTGTTATTCAATTCTTCACATGTTGTATCTGCTTTTCCTTCATGTAGTTCTCCATTCCTAGATTAATTTCCTTCATGCAATTTCCCATTCCTAGATTAATTTCGATTCCAAGTCGTGTGCTAGATTAATGATTCTATTTCAGTCGTGCGTTAGATTAATGATTCTATTTCAGTCGTGTGTTAGATTAACGATTCAATTTCAAGTTGTACCTTAAACATTATATTATATTAGTTCTTCTTCAATCTTGCATATACTTTGCGTGTGCTTCGTCAGTTTACAAACCCCAGGTTGACAAACTAAATAGTTGGGAAAATACTACAATCCAATTAATTCAACATTAGTTTAGCCCAATATAAAGACTGTTGTTCCCTTGTTACAATTGTTGTTCCTTTTGGAGGTAGTGCTGTTCATTTGAATAGAACAATTGTCGTTCCCTTTTACGATTGTTGTTCCTTTATAGCTGTTGCATCTCTGGAGGCTGGGTATTGAAAATGAAAGGTAAGAACCTACATAGGCAACAAGTAAAACGCTTGTGCCAGTGCCTACTTTTGGCTGATGCATAGAGGTTGTTTTTAGGACATCTTTAGGGCCCAACATTTTGGCGTCGTTGCTGGGGAAGCACGATGGATTTAGGTATTAGTTTCTTTTTTCATTTCAATTCATGCAAGTGTGATCTAGACGTGTTGGAAAGGGGACATAGAAGCTCGTGAGAGGAGACTCCTCATGTTCTCCCTACCAACTAGGTAGAAGTAATTGCAATTTCTGCAAATTTCAATTTCTACAAGATTAGTTTGAATTTCTGCAAGTGTGATCTAGACGTGTTGGAAAGGGGACATAGAAGCTCGTGAGAGGAGACTCCTCATGTTCTTCCTACCAACTAGGTAAAAGTAGTTTCAATTTCTGCAAATTTCAATTTATGCAAGATTAGTTTCAATTTATGCAAGTGTGATCTAGACATGTTGGTAAGGGGACATAGAAGCTTGTGAGAGGAGACTCCTCATGTTCTCCCTACCAACTAGGTAGAAGTAATTTCAATTTCTACAAATTTCAATTTCCACAAGATTAGTTTAAATTTCTGCAAGTGTGATCTACATGTGTTGGTTCTAAGGGTCATAGAGCTGCTTCANTGAGAGGAGACTCCTCATGTTCTCCCTACCAACTAGGTAGAAGTAATTTCAATTTCTACAAATTTCAATTTCCACAAGATTAGTTTAAATTTCTGCAAGTGTGATCTACATGTGTTGGTTCTAAGGGTCATAGAGCTGCTTCAGTGTAGATTCCTCACTGTCCCTACCAACTATCAGGAACGTTTTAATTTCCACAACTGTGAAGAGTAATTTTTTTTTTTATGTTTTAGCAAGAGTGTTCTTTTTAAGTTTTTCATTTTGATTTGGGTGCTGTAAGAATCCTTTTTTTTTAACATGATTTAACAATGAATTTAAGCTTGGAATAGCTTACGCATATCTTAGCAAAAGTCGGGGTCTCCTCTTCTCTGGAAGAGGAGATCTTGACAGCAGCCGAAATCTTATTCACTCCTCCTGAAGTGAACAAAGAATCAACATACGAAGAACCTTGCATATTTAATGAAGAACCATTAGGTGCACAAGAGGTCGAGGAGGACAACAAGGAGGTGCAACATGATCTGAGTAAGACAAATTACGCCTACGAAATCCTAATCGAACACTAGTTTTAAGAAAGTACCAGGTTAGTTCCACTTAGTTTTCCTTTTTATTTTGTTAATTTAGAACATCAGCAGCTAATTTCGCACGCCCATACATATTCACGTCTGTCAATTGAAAAATTGAAAGATAACATATTTTTATTACTGTTGCGTGCATGGCTACATTGGCTATTTGATTATAGATAACCAACCTCTCATTTCTAATTAGTGTAGTGTAGGTAGGGTTTTATTTTCAAGTTTTTATTTTATTTTTGCTACAATAAGTATGATCTCCTCCGCGCTTCGTGCGATCAAGAGGATAGAAAGTAGGATGATTGAGTGATTGATTTCAGGAATATCAATTAATTGACGAAAATAAAATTTGCCTAATCTATTTTTCGTCTTCCATTTTCTCATAAATTTTTAATAAGCTTGCAAAATATTATTTATTTATTTATTTATTTTTATTTTTCATTTTGAAAACATAATAAAAACATAAATAAAATTTGTGCATCCTCACATAATAGTTTTTTATTTTTTTATTTAAAAAAAATAAAAATAAAAACATAATAGAAATAAAAATAAAATACATGTTTGCCCATCTTCCATCTGCAGATCAAAAACAAAAAAAATAAAAAATAAAAATAAAAATAATAGCCAGGGAATCTATCCAGGCCAATGAGCTAGAGAATCTGCCAAGACTGAGAAACAATCTACCACCATCGAACCACAAAAAAATACATATCATTTTCCTCGCTCCTGCTCTCCTTTGCCATGCTCACATGCTGACTTCGTATATCAGAGACTTGACTGTTTTTTCCCGTTACAACATCTAAATTCTGGTTCTGAAAATATACTATTAGATTTTCATCCGTGGAAGCAGATTACTCCCTCGTTAACAATAAATTTCCTTCAAGTTCATTATATCTAGAGATATGTGTCATCAATTCTTGATTCAAAGCCTGCTTCTCTCCTCGGATTTTCTATGAATCATTTAATAAAGTATTCGTTTATTTTCTGATCTTATTCAATTGCATAGTTGCTTCACCATATGCTATCATTACTGCGACCAACTCTGCATGCATATCTTATATGACCGAGCAATGGAATTTTGATTATCCGATTTGATTGTGTTAATTATTTGCAATGATCTTCTCCCATATCGGCGATATCATTTCTGAATCATCAGCTTCCATGTCAGGTTTGTTGCACTCCCAAAAATTGAAAACGATATCCCAACAGTAAATTTTGAGTGTATTTCTAACGAAATGCAGGGATTGCGATTGGAATGGGTTACGAGTTTGCCACGTTTAGTTTGCTAGCTATGCCAGACAGAATAATATCCGGTGGCTCTTGCTATTAATCCGGACGCGCTTGCTATCTCAAGATTTGATTGTTTCAATAAGAAGGAATTATTTTTTTTTATTTTTTTATTTTTTATTTTATCTTTCAAATCACTTGAGCGCACTTATTAATTGAGAATTAATTAATTTCAAGGCGACAATTATAACCATGTGCAACAATTTGTTTGCTTCATTTTCTTATAAGAGTCCAAGCATAATTAGCCAAATCTTATGCATTAATTGTTAAGGTTCAGGCACCAGTTCAGGCACCGTCTATTCCAAGGACAATACCAGTAAATGTTGAATGAGAAGCAACTGCTCCTACAAAAACATTGATTCCCTTTGAGTCATCGGGACCTTCTGCTCCAAATTCCACAGAGAACAATAGTTCTCTTGAAGCAGAAGCTGATGGGCGTTCGATCTATATTAAAATTTTTCCTTTGAATGCTACAAGTTCCCAACTCGAAGAAGAGTTCAAGAAGTTTGGGCCCATTAAGCTTGATGGTGTCCAAGTTAGAAGTAACAAGCAACAAGGCTTCTGTTATGGTTTCATGGAATTCGAGTCATCAAGTTCTATGCAGAGTGCTATAGAGGCATCACCAATTACCATTGGGGGACGCCCAATATATGTTGAGGATAAGAGGCACATTGGCCCTAGAGCTATCCGTGGAAGGTTCCCACCTAGAAGAGGTGCCTTTCGAAATGATAGATGTGAAGAAGGGCGTGACTTCTTTTTCCGCGTTCCATGCACTATATTATCTCTCCTTCACATCTCTTAAGCAAGTTGTTTCCTATCTTGAAAAAAAAATTGGCTGATGAGGATATCCAACCTCTTGTCTATGACAATGGATCTGGTATGGTTAAGGCAGGATTTGCAGGGGATGATGATCCTCGTGCAATTTTTCCCAGTATTGTCCTCATTGTTCACAGGATCAAGTAATAGAAGTTCATTTTTCATTTTTATTTTAGTTCCTATGGAGATTTCACTGGCTTGGGTTTATTTTGGCTATGGAAATTATTATCAAGGATGGTTATTCTTCATTTCAAGGGATGGACAAGGGTAGGTTGCATATGGAAATGAAACCCAATATATAGTGACTCTCAATTTTCCCAGTGATTGGTTTGTAGTAGCTGTGAAATTTGGGCTTTGCACGTCCCTTCTCTTGACATTTCCTGTTATGATGCATCCTATTCATGAAATGTTCGAGATAAAACTGATGGAAAGCTATTGGTTTAATTTTTTTTTTCTTTTGCATTCCCATGGATGGAAATGGTATTATTCAAAATTCATCGTGCGGGTTCTGTTGTTATCCTTGCAGTRTTGGCCTCATATATGCTTGGATTTGGGGTCTTTATCTCTTTGGTGGGAAGTACAGTCTGTGCATTTCTTGCATTTGTTTTCCTGGGATTGTTTCACCTTAGAGCTATTAGAGGCTTCCTACATTTTTCACAAAAGGCCATTGATCTGTCCATTTTAGTTTGTGGAATAGTTTTTTCCATTTATGGCACATATAGTACATGTGTTGATGTCCACATTAACCAATATGTGACCCAAATAGGTTCAGTCTAGTACAATGCAGGTTGCTTCTAAGGTAATCCAATTGAAACACTAGAGGATAAATGAAGTCAGAATTGGGCATTGGATCATAAATAAAACAAGGCCTGGATCTTATTGCAGGGTATGATTGGCATTATTGGTAGACCAAGGCACACTAGCGTCGTGGTTGGTATGGGGTAGAAGGATGCATATGTTGGAAGCTTAGTCAAAGCGTGGCATTCTATCTCTCAAATATCCAATCGTTGGGCGTGATCTGACAGATTCATTGATGAAGATTCTTACTGAGCATGGGTATTGTTTTACGATGACTGCAGAATGTGAGATAGTATGAGATGCGAAGGAGAAGGTCAGGGATGAGATACATAGGAGGTAGGAGCAGGAGGTACAAAATTGGAATAGGAAGACACTGGAAATTCGGGAATTGGTAGCCAGATAGTGTGGCAAGAAGATTATGGAGAAAACCAAGGAAGTAGTGCATGACCTAAATCTATCTCTCTCGGACGTCGTAATGGACAAAATAAAAATCGAATGATGGCTATGAAAAATAACATTTACTTTCAGGCATAATCACTCTTTTAATTGCCTCTACATGCATGCACAAAAAGAACTGATCTGATCCAATCAAAGTTGTCTGATTTTAGGGTTATACCACCCCTATGGGACCTATCTATTTCCAGGTCTATTGCCCAACTTTCAATGGCAGCCCCTGCGGGACCAGCGTGCCATTCATTGATCCCATGCATTGATCGCTATGGACTATGATGCGAAACCTCGAATCACGATCTCTAAATTAAAGCTCTGGATCACGATCTTGGTCACGAACTTCTCCTATCTAATGACAACATTCATGGTGACCTCATGGTGCAGGTATATGAAGGTTTGATTGNTGATCGCTATGGACTATGATGCGAAACCTCGAATCACGATCTCTAAATTAAAGCTCTGGATCACGATCTTGGTCACGAACTTCTCCTATCTAATGACAACATTCATGGTGACCTCATGGTGCAGGTATATGAAGGTTTGATTGCGCATTAAAAATTCCATTTTTTTTTGTTTTTGTTTTGTTGTATTATATAATATATATATATATAATTGGTTTTCTTGTTTTGTTATAAAAAATATATATATACAATAATAATATAAAATTTCATTTATAAAAAATTGTATAATAACAAACAAATTATTAAAAAAAAAAAAAAATCTTATTTGCTTTGAAAATATACCAAAAAAAATAAAATAATAATAACAGAAAAAAATCTTAAAATAAAAAAAAAAATTATAAAAATAAAACAACAAAAAAACAAATAACATTGCAAATGGACGTTTTTATAAATTCCTGAAAACAAATGGAAACGTGTTTTTTTTTTTTTCGATTTTACGCTAAGCAAGCAATCAATGATGAAACAAATGCGCATGCAAAGACCATGACAAGAGGTATAAAACCACATTTTATTTTTACTTTGTCGAATTTGTCCTTCTTTCTGCATATTCTGTTTTTCTTCGAACATCTCACAAGTTTTCATGCAAGATTTGTACTAAGTTTGTTTTTAGGCATGCGGTCGCTTGCATCTTGCTGCTAAAGTGATTTTCAAAAATCACAATTATTTTTGAAAAAGACATGCCTTATTGACTGCTTGATGGAGCTGATTCTCGTCCTCAATATCATGGCGTTTGCTGTTACACAACAACTATTTATAAACCCATTTGCATCATGAATGTATTCCTCCATGTCTCCTTCAAAGCAGATTGGTCATCCCTGTGTTGAAGCCCATATTCCATTGAATTATCCTTCATGACTTCGCACATGCCTATCTTTCTGAGTCACATACATCTCTTTATATTTTTCCGTTTAGTTTTCCTTGTCAATAAAACTATCCCGCTCCCTTTCCATGACTACATTGCCTTGCCATACACACTGTTACTACTGAGATATTTTCCTTTATAGTCCTATCACTCTTTTTATCTGAACTCGCGTTGACTGATGTGGGATTCCTTAAGGCCCACCTTTCAATAAGTCTTGCCCCATCGACCTCAACACCTTATCTGGAATATAGACTAGAGTCCATTTTGAGTACTTGGAGGCTTGCATGCCTTAATGGCAAGTTCTCTCGCTGACAATCATGGGAATACATCAATGTCCCTTGATCGTCAGACCTTGCAGGTGGCTCGACATCAACTCATTCATTCACACTTCGCAATATGTACTCGGGTACCTTGGCACTCATTGAAATCAATGATGAGTTGTCTCGCATTGGTTAACGACATTCATAATTGGTCGGTAATCCAATGACTTCTTTTCATGCTCGACATCGACACATTCATTCGCATGATTAGAATTGTACCATCAGGTTTAGCAGCGGGTGAAGACTATACACTTTTCATGACTCTATCAGYAGTTACARYARCATGACTTYAGCYATMTGAGASTACYACAATTCCACTTTCAYACTTTCTMTTTTCCATGRTKCMTTCARCAACARTTCAAMTYCCTCCACTTCACATTCTCTRATCCAGCARAYAGCAGTCRCAGCYAMAWCAACAGTCACTTTYCACATGATCCTGCARCARYRACATCYTCCATGMTCTAGCAGCCRCATCAWCCATATTCYTATTGCATAGYTCATCAACATTTTGGGTAAGTGGAGGTATGTTATTTTCTAAACTTTAATCATGTAATTCCTCAACTGCTAGCAATGAATAATTTGGAAAATTCCCTCATTAAGTTCCCTTTCCTTTTTCACTTCTACGACTTATGCCACGTTGCATGAGGACATGCAACAAGTTAAGTTGGGAGGTAGGGGATTTCCCTTTTTCACTTCTACAACTTATGCCACGTTGCATGAGGACATGCAACAAGTTAAGTTGGGGGGTAGGGGACTTTATTCACTATAATCACTCCACTTTTCCACTACCATCATTCCATTTTTCATCTCATTTACCATTTATGAACATTTCTTTTCCAACTATACTACGTTGCACTTTGATTTATAAGCACACATATACATATTGGCATGATTCACAAATATAAAAAAGGGCTTTCTTATAATCAATGATGTTTCCTTATGCACATTGATAGCATATATTTTCTAGTAAGAATATGGGAAAATTATTATCATAACAACAAGAGAACAAATAAATGAAATAAATGTTGTTAACAACAGAACCAACATTCTTTATATTCATGGTTGTCACACAAGAACCAACCATAAGAAAATGACAACTGTTACTCATGTAAATCCCATTCTGGAAACATTCATTATCATCACTCAAATCCAACATTCAGATGCCAGAATTTCTTGAGAATATCCATGCATGGTTGCATGAGGACATGCAACAAGTTAAGTTGGGGGGTATGTTGGGGCTCATAAATGTCCTATTTTCATCCACCTTTCCCTTCATCACTCTTCACATTTCATCGCCCGATTAACCTTTCACGATATCATTTCATAAATATACTTGGGTTTCACCTTATTATTTTCCACTTTATTCATTTTAGTATTAAAAGGGAATTTGTGATTAAATATTAGAAAATCAACATGTTTTCATATATATCTCAAATATGTGTGAGATTTGTAATGTGTAGGAATATGTGAAGGATTAATTCAAAAGGACTTCTCGAATACTTCCTCCACCATTTCAAGATTTGAGGAGATAATTCAAGCCCATTCAAAGGAGAAGATCATGGAGATTTGGTTGGAATATCTTACCCAAGATATATGAGAGATATGTGTGAGGGTTTGAAGGGATTATATTTTGTAATAATGGGAAATAGGCTGAGAGAATAGTGGATCTGTAATTATGATATGGTTATCTTATCTTCAAGGCTCTCATGTATAAAAGATATTTCTCTCTCTTCATGAGGATTCAATTAGAGTAATCAAGAATTAGATTATGTAATTAGAATCAGAATAGTCATTAGGATTCAAAAGAGAAAGGTATTCTTAGCTTTGATTCATGGTTTTGGTTTTCATGCTTTCAGTATTTTGTTATGAAGATTGATTTGATTATTATAATATAAGATTGCTTCATTTGTGTGAGCTCACATGTTTTGCTGTGTTATTCAATTCTTCACATGTTGTATCTGCTTTTACTTCATGTAGTTCTCCATTCCTAGATTAATTTCCTTCACGCAATTTCCCATTCCTAGATTAATTTCGATTCCGAGTCATGTGCTAGATTAAAGATTCTATTTCAGTCGTGTGTTAGATTAATGATTCTATTTCAGTCGTGTGTTAGATTAACGATTCAATTTCAAGTCATAGCTTAAACATTAGATTAGATTAGTTTTGCTTCAATCTTGCATATAATTTGCGTGTGCTTCGTCAGTTTACGAACCTCGGGTTGAAAAATTAAATAGTTGGGCAAATACTACAATGCAATTAATTCAACATTAGTTCGGCCCAATATAACGACTGTTTTTCCCTTGTTACAATTGTTGTTCCTTTTTGAGGTAGTGTTGTTCATTTGAATAGAACAATTGTCGTTCCCTTTTATGATTGCTATTCCTTTACAGGTGTTGCATCTTTGGAGGCTGGGTATTGAAAACAGAAGGTAAGAACCTACGTAGGCAACAAGTAAAATGCTTGTGCCAGTGCCTGCCTCTGGATGATGCATAGAGGTTGTTTTTAGGACATCTTTAGATCCCAACAATGTGCACCACACGTGTTTATCATTTGACGTGTGATGAGATGGAGTGATGCTCTTGAATAAACAAAGGAGTAGGTTTTTGGAAAGAAACTATTGGTGGATCAGTTCCCTTGAAGAATAAGTCAAAGTTTGTTGCTCAAAAGGAATAAAAGAAGAATGATGCATTGGCTCTCAAGACCATTATCAATGGACTCTCAAGTTCTATCAAAGAAAGCATGGGACAATACACTTCCACCAAGGCTCTATGGAAAAATCTAGAGAAGACATACCAAGGAAAAAATGAAGACACTAAAGACAACTCTAAAGGTAAAGAATCTCCTGGTTGCAATAATTCCAAGTGTGATGATGTTGAATGTTTCTCTACAAGTGAAGAAGAAAATCTAGAAATAGTTTGTGTAGAATTAGATGACATTTATCCCATGGAAGAAGTAGAAGAAGAACTTTCAAAGCTTAAAAAGAAAGTTGACTGGGGTCTATATGAATACAACTATGACCATAGTTATATAGACTATATCTATCTCTCTGAGAACACTAAAAGTTTTCTTGAAAAGAATCAAAAGCATATTTTGAAACTAAAGGAAATTCTCAAAGAACAAGAAGAAAGTAAAATGACTCAATTAGAAGAAAAAGAAGAAGAGATCAAAATACTAAGGAATGGAATAGAAGAAAATATGAAGGTAGATGATGAGATTAGTAAAAGTCTTGAAGTTAATATCCATATCAAGACCCAAATTGAAGAATCCAAAAGGGTAGAGGAACTATTAAAGAATCAAGTAAATGAAAAGGAAGAGTCATGTCATAAGTTGGACGCTGAAGTTGTTGATCTTAAAAGGAAGGTAGAGAAGTCAAACAAATTCTTGAATAGCTCAACAATCTTGAATGAAATCTTGGATAGTCAAATATCACCAAATGATAAATCAGGTCTTGGTTACAACAAAGAAGATACACATTTTGAAGCAAGCACCTCAAAGAAGAATGAGGTAAGTCCTTCATTCTCAAAAGGTGGAAGTAATGTTGCAAGTCAAGAACAAAGCAAGGAAGACATCAATAAGTCATCTTTACACCTCAATGCAAATTCAGAAGAGAGACACCTTCAAGATGGACACCAAAGCAAAGGTATGAAAATGTTTTTCATGGTCACTGCTACTCATGTAATGAATATGGTCACAAAGCTTTGGAATGTAGATATTATGCAAGGAGAGATAATGAAAGATTTCATAACACCCTAAGGTGTTGGAGATGTAATCAAGTAGGAAACATTGCTTCTCATTGTCACACCATGATATGATACAACTGTGGTGGATTTGGCCACAAATTCCAAGATTGCTGGAACACAAGAAGATAATTCATGAGGAGTGTTTCATATATTATGACTAGAAGAACATATGAGGCTAGAAGAGAAGACAGTGTTGGAAATATGAAATCTCAGAGCTCAATTTCGGAGAAGTTGGGACACCTTTATAAGTGGGTGTAGAAGAATGAACAATCAAAACAGAATGGCAGCCCTAAGGCAAGCTCAAGTTAGACATATTCATAAGCATATGTGGGTTACAATGATAACAGTCGCGTACATATGTGAGCTGACCTATAAATAGGTCACCTACATACGTGAGTTATCGGTATAGCAGGTCGTGTACCTGTGGTAAAAGACTTGGAAAGTAGGCTATGCAAATAATTTATAGCTTGATGTGATGGCATAACTCTCTGTTGCAGGGTTTGATATGGTTTGTTGCAGGGTCTGACATGGTTTGTTACATGTTTTCATGATTACATGTTGGCATATGTTATCACTATGTAATTTCTCAAGCTGAGGAAGAAGTTGACAGAGGTAACCACAAAACCACTTTGGAGTCCAGGGTCTAGCCCTCCTAGACTCAGAGAGGGATCTCTCTATCTGATTTAGATATGTTCTTCTGAAATTTTAGGCTAGTTATGATAGGTCAAGGTTTGTTTGTTTTTTAATTATTTGGTTGGAACAAAGAAAATGGGCCACTGGGCAATGGAGTTAAAGAGTCCGTGTTGAATCAAGGTAGGTTCTATAGGAAACATTATGGGGCAGGATAGGCACATATGTTGGATTCTTAAGATTGATGAGTGATTTGAAAAGAAAGGTGAGGGGATCGGATTACAATAGAGAAATTAAGAATTCTGGAACTAACCCTCAAGTAGAAAACATTGAAATTATCCAAAGCCAAGAACAAAGTGTACATCAAAACAAATTTTGTTCTTCAATCTTCTATTGAATAATTCAGATTGGAAACACATAAAATTATAACAGAGAAAGGAAAACATAAACAAAGGCAGATGTAATTCACCAACATAAATGACATAAGAATCCTGTAAATGCCGCAACTGTATTACTGAAATTTGAAAAAGGGAGGCTTTGTGAGGTCATCTACAATATCAGTCCCATCCTTAAAAAAGGTCCCAACCGATAATACTTCGAAATGGGAAGTATTTATAAGTTGTTTACAAAGGATCCTAACATAAATGAGTAAGATTTATTTTAAGAAAAATCTAAACTAACTATTACAATCATAGAGGTTTGTTGAGATTCATTCAGATATTTGGTACTATTTTGATGGGATCTATGGGTGATCTGTGCGTTTGAATCCGATCTCTTTGCCATCTGTTCTTTTGACTTTTTGCCTCCCGAAATTATGAAAAATAGGGTCCAATAATATCTTCGAATATCTCAATATTCGAAGATATTATGGGGGAGGTTTATATATATCAACTTGTTCTGAGAAAAAACCTCTCTCGCTATTTTTAAAT
This sequence comes from Picea sitchensis, assembly GCA_010110895.2. Lineage (NCBI taxonomy): Eukaryota > Viridiplantae > Streptophyta > Pinopsida > Pinales > Pinaceae > Picea > Picea sitchensis. The sequence continues at coordinate 44,477 of SNQJ01S0064952.1, forward strand.
TCATATCCAGTTCTCCGAGATCTGCATTTGAAAAATATGTGTCAAATAGAAAAATCATGAATCTCGAAACATGGGGCTCACATATGGTCTTGGTTCTCCACATCCGTAATAGATATGCGAAATATGGGAGAGGTTATTATTATTTGTCCCGTAATGAGAACAAAAATCTTTTAATTTCTCAGATTTCATCTTGGTTTTACCGGAAATATCCTCGGAAAATGACTGGTCTAAATGGGAAAAAAACGGTTTTTGAATTGGGGGAAAGTGGTTTTCGGAGAGGGAAAGGTGGATTTCGGGGAGGGGGTAGAGTGGCAAGTGGTTTAGAGGGGAAGTATAACAGGGAGGTGAAGGTAGGGAGAGTAGTCATATAGGTGATGTGACAGGTGAGAGGGTGAGTGGTGTTAGCACTCTGTAATTCCCAGAGGTTGTCAATGGTAGAAGAAATTGACAACAATAACTATCAAAACCACTTTTGAAACTGGGATCTAGCCCTACTAGTTTCATAGAGGGTTTTCTCTGTATGATTTAGATTTGTTTAGGTTTTTAGATATTAGGCTAGTTATGATAGTTTGAATTTGTTTGTTGTTTATAAAGGTTGGCTGAAGGAATGCATTAAACTTCCATTGGGCTATGGGGTCGATATTAAAGATCAAAATCAGATGCAACTTTTTATGAGGTTTCTTCACAGGGTAGGTTAGTGAAAATATTGGATCTATTGAGATTAAATGAGATGGAGAAGACATAAAATATGATAAATTCTACCAGGCAAGGGAGCAGTTAAGAATTCCCTTACTCAATATTAGATGAAAAACATATAGACCATTAAAAGACCAGAAACAGAGTATGCAATATAAATTGTGTTCTATTTACTTTTTTTTAATGATTAGGATCTGAAACATGAAGATGAATACTAACAATAAGAAAACATTTAAAAGAGAAAGAGAAACATCACAAACAATTTGACACTCGAATCCTGTAAATTGGGCTATTTTATTACTGGTCGATCCTTTTGAAAAGATTACACTATAGCTCCTTGGGTGAAAAAAACAACCCTCAATACTTCAAAGGAAGAAGTATTTATACAATAATTTACATTTGATCATGTCATAAATGACCAGGATATTATGGAGAAAAAATATAACTAACTATATCTCAAATTAAAAAATATAGGAATGATGTTGATCTATTCGGATCCTTGGTGCTGATTTTGTGGAAGCAGTTGATGACTCATCATCTTTGACTTGACTGTTTGCTCCACGCTAACTCGAATCTCCATGTCACTTTTACTCAAGTAAAGAAGAAAAGTCTTCCCATCTCTTTTAACTAGGTATGGAAACCTCTAGTAACTTTCTGTATATCTCGTCCATCTCAGTATACTTGGAAAAAGTGAGCTTTGTGATGAAAATGTGTTTTATCTCATGTTGGATGCTCAAGTCCAACTGTAATGTTTCTAGGAAAGCCTTGCYAGTAATGCTTCCTTGAATACATGTTGTAACGTCCCCATCCACCCATGTTGGGCCACGATTCATGAGAGAACRCTTTCGTTCTCTCTATGAAACATATTTTAACATGCCCAACATCCAACCGAGCTATGGCACATAAATTTTTTCGAAGTGCATGCAATTAAAAATTATATACACACAGAACTCCTGCGGATATATATATATATATATAACATAAATAGACAAATACATCTGTAAATACATGGTCACACAGAAATAATAGTAAACGTATACATGCAACATATACAGTAAATACCCATAAATATACAGACARTTATAACCACACATAGGATAAACCCATAAAAATAAACATGTAAATATAATGCAGCATGTAAATGTATCACATAATTGACACTTATCTTGGTAAGAATATCACCAACTGCGTGAAGACCTTCCACAAACCTCCCAACCTTAGACGACACTTCTCATCACTCCCAGCAGTGGGTCACCCCCTGTTGGCATAGGGGCAGACCCAGGTTTCAATGCTTCAACAATGCACCAACAAAACCCTAACTACCGACGCTTTCGGAAACACCTGCAAAGAAGATGAAGTCTCACCCGAGGTAGAGGCAGGGGGGGTTGCAGGACTCAGATGTCTACAACCTAGCTGGGACACATATATTTGATTACAATACCTCAACATAACGCTTAGCAGTTAACATTCATCAACATTTAACCCTTATTCACATCGCAGATTGAAATCCTAGTTACAGACCAACGAAATATTCATTAAGATCTAATACATCCAACACTTAACACATAGAAATAGATCAGATCTAACATTCATTCAAATTACTAAGCACTAAGCTATTATAACAGATGCATCTAACACATATCATTGCACTAAGCATACATTACATCAATAACATGACAACTATAATGCACAAATCAACCACAACACATGATATACGTGGTTCACCCCAGTGTGGGGCTACGTCCACCAAATATTCTCTTCTTTATTGTCTTCTTTCAATATTCTACAAGAACAGAGCCACAGGAACCCACTCCGCATAGGACAAGAGATCTGCGCACACCTCACCAGATGCTCCTTCCTCGAGCTAGGTTTAAGCACAAAGCCTTCTTATAATCTACACACAAGCTTCTTACAATCACTTGCACTTAGCTCTACAAGTTCTTAACACACAGTATGCATAAAGCCTCTAGCTCTTCACTAAGACGATTCTAGTAGATATCCCTTACTTACATCACCTATATTTCTATTTATACATTACAAAAGAGACTAAACATGGGTAAACCCATGGGCCGACATCCCATACCCATTACATAAACCCTAAACCCAAAAAAATTCCCTAAGAAGGGGCTGAGATCTCGTGATCTTCGCTTCGCCTTGCGCTCCGCCTTCAACTAGCCTGTTGAAGTCCCAAAATTGGTTAAACATGACCAAGGTTTTCCAAAACTTGGTCAAGGGCCAACATGCCCCCAACACTCACCTATGACTCATCCCGAGTCACTCTGATTTGGGTAACTTTGCCTCAAATTCCTCGAGCTGCTTCGACCTATTGCTTCACCAGAGCCTCCTTCTCGACGAACTCTTGAATAACCTTCTCCGTCATAGGTCCTTCCAAGCATTGTTCCATTGTGGTGACCACTTGTTCCAGTTCTACACCTCATCCTTCAATCTCCTCAAAAAGTATGCAAGCTGCATCTTGCACTGGCTGGAGTCGTTGGGTTACTTCCATGACCTTACTCTGTATGGCATGGACTTGTTGCTGAACTGTGCATTGTTCCTGGGATCGTTTTATCCTCTTTACTACTAGTAGTGGCTTCAACTATTCTTTCTCCATTGCTACTTGCTTCTTAGCCTCCTGAAGCTATGAATCTAGTGTCCTTAGTTTAGGGTCCTCTGCAAGGCGCTCGTAAGTCTGCGCACTTCGACTGTTGAGTTTCTTACATTCTAATGCCAATGCCTTGATTCTATGGAATTCTCTTTGGGCAGTTTCTTCTCTCTGGTCTCGCACTTCCTGCAGAGTGCTTGGCATTGCTTGTAACTCTAGTTCGGCTATCCTCTGTTCGAGCTATTGAATGGCTTCAACAAGATTCCCTACTTGTCTTTCTACTGGGTCTTCTTCCATCTGTTCTAAGCCCGTCACAGAGCGAAGTTCTCTAATGAATGCTTATTTAAATCCAATCTGCTCTGCGAGCAACTGTTCCTTATCCTTTTGGATCTTCTCTCTATCCTCTGCAAACTTGGCTTGAATTTCATCTTTTTCCTGTTGTGCAACCTGATGTTGTTATCTTGCTTCCTCTTTTGCTTGATTTAAGGCCTCTTTGGCCTACTCTTTTTCTTCCCGAACATGATGAAGGCGAGCTTCGGTTGCATTTGCTATTTGGCGGATCTGGGTAGGTTCATATCCCAACTCTGTTCCTTCTGATGACGGGGGCGCGGTAGACACTGCGTGGCTGGAGTGGAGGATGTACCCCTTTCAACTCTGCTTCAATTCTTTCATACATGGTCTCTTGTTTGTCTTCATTGCACTGTAAGATATATGATGAGGTATCTGAGACAATGACAATGATTAAATCTATGTCATCCATCATGAGCATGGTTTGCATTTGTGGTTTATTAGCTTTGGAATTCTTCCACGATGTAGGTTTTGTGGGGGAAACCTTTCTTTTCTTGATGGTCTCAACTTCATCAATAGGGTCCCTAGGTGGTGTTACTTCACCTTGTTTATGCTTGTTTTCTTCTCCTTTCTCTTCTTCTTTTTCTACTTTGTCATCACCTCCCCCTCCAGGCGAGTCTCAAGAATTCTCTTCCGATGCACTGTTCAACTTCTGTACCTCTTCCTTTTTCTTCCTTTTGCTACTGCTGGGTGCATCATACTCTTTGCGAGTGACCAGAGGACTTCCAATTAGGTCGGGGTCAGACAATTCTGCCTGGTCAACTAGTACAAGGATCTCTATGGGCCACTCCTTAGTTATTTATTCCATGTCCTCCTCAGTGAGATTTTAGTAAGATTAGAGTTCTTCTTTATGTTTGTCTCCTCGCACAGTGATATAAATAAAATGTCTATCTGTGTGGAACTTCACAAATGGTCTGAACTTGTGCAGGGTATTCGGTTTCATGCAAGGGGAAGACTCAATATCCCTCTTCAACTGTAGGTAATAGGTGTGGAAGACCACGTTTGAATTCCATTGTTTAGCCATGTCGCTGGAATACTAGAGCGTGGTGAAATTTACATCTAAGGGTTCTGATGGCTCAATCTTAGGGAAGGTCGAACCTTCCGACATCTCCCAAGCATTGAAGGCGATGAGGATCACTAGTCAACTAAAGTAGAACTCCTAGCCCTGATCCTGAGCTTCACGATAGTCTTTCTCTAACTGGTTTATGAGGTAGCTCACCCAGTTCATTTGTATCCCTTCCATGCATTTTCCTGCGAGGTCGATGACAAACCTCGTGACCTGCGTGGATCTATTCTTCCTTACTAGCTTACTAGAAATCAACTGGTAGGCTAGGCGCACTATGCAATTATGGATGGAGGCTACGTTGTAGCCTCACTTCCCCTTTTCCACATCACCATAGGTGTGATTGCCTGCACCAGGGTGTGATCTGTAGTCTTTCCTGGGTAAAAGTCTTATGGGTCTGGTCCTTGCATGCTTAATCTGGTGATCCTATGGATCAGTGCTGGATCAACGGTGATGCATCTGTCCAGCCATAGATAACCACCATGGAAGCATGACAACATGATCTTAATGCACGAATTAACCTCCTGATGTATTCCGAAGTGTGGTATCTTCATCACGTTCAAGATAGTGGACCTCGCGATGTCCATGGTCCATGGCTGGGGGATGATATTTGACTTCTTTCCCTTTATCTTGGTCAAATACTTGCATGGTGCGAGAATGCCATAGTTCTTGCAGTATCCTAAGTTATAGTCGCTGATCTTAAACATCAGAATCCTCTCCAACTATGGTCTGACTGCATGTATCCCCTTTGGGAGGTACATAGTGATGAAAGTGTATTTGAAGTCCCTCAGGACGCTGTCATGACTCACCGTGCCAGCCAGAGGAGGGATGTAGCTGGGAAGGATAGATGGGATGAGCTTCGCATTCGCTAAGTCATCACGATGCCTTGTTCATTTCTCTGTCACAGCTTGGGATGGTCCAGATCCACGAGCATTCAACAGGGATGCTTGCACTCCTCTCATCGATGAGGATTGGATACCTGTGGACATCACCTTCTCGACCATGAGGTCTATTAGGATCTCTTCGATGGATTTTTCTACTACACTAATTTCATCTGATACACACACTCAAGATCTGATATCTCAGGTTGGTGAACAACACTCAATGTAACAGAATGGATGGTGAGGTCTCAATAATCACTACGCGAAAATAACTAGTTCTATGTGGGCTCAGATAATCACAATTGGAAAAAGTGTTCTCGGTGCAACGCTCGATGTGATAAATAGACAACATTGTAACAGACTCTTCCAATGGGTAGGAATGCCTCAATCAATGCAATTCCATCCGTTATGGCGTGGTCCCAATGGTCCATTGGCGAACGTTCCAGCATCACTGCGTTTCTATCCATTCTGGAGCATCGTTCTAACGGTTGAGACGCCTCCAACGGTCATATTGCTTCATCATGGTGAAGTGCCAATTTACGTTGTTCTGATATCCCGATGAAGTTCCAGTTCTACAAACCTTCTTTCTGCGAAGTCCTCTCTGGTACTTCATGTAACCTTTCTAACTTTGATTTCTTCTTGCTGAGATTTCTAGATTTCTTTCCTGTAATCTGAGTCACTAGTTTCCTCTTTCCATTATTGTTCTTATCTCCTCTTGTCATGGTAACTTCGCACTATGGAGGGTCTTTCATAGTTTTTGAGGGTAATACTTCTTCTCTTTCTGGGGTAGGTGCTCTACTCTCTTGTACAGACAAGTGTTTCAAGTCTTCCTGTGTTCTTTCAACTTCGATGTCTAGATCTCTGGTCCTTAGTAGCTTCAACTAGTCCTCTTGTTCTTTCAGTAAGTGTGATATTCTTTTAGCCATGAAATCCCTTAGTTATTGCTTTTTCTGTTCTAGATCCTCCTCTTCTTGTTTCCTTCGTATCTGATCTTTATCAATCTAGTTTTTTCCTAGAAAAATAACAAATGGGGCATTGTTCTCAACAAACTTAGCGATCTCAAATTATTATTTTTTCAAAGTTCCATGAGCACTCATAGATGTATAGGTAAGTCTTCCACATAGGGTTATCAACTTTCCTCTAAATAATCCTATTCTTCCTAATGAAGGAACCATAGCAGGTTTTCCCAAAATTTCCCAAGTTCTTTCTGTCATGATATTCACCTGTGTTTCCTCATCTAGAACAAAGTCTATGTGGTAGTCTCCTATTCTTTTTTCTATGAACTCTTTCTCTTTTAAGATCTCTGATAAGTTGATATCTCTGTGATCATTCAGGGTTTCTTTCATCTTCAATAATATAGCCTCTGATTCTTTCTGGTTCTTAGTATGTTGGCCTTCCTCAGGGTTTTCTTGTCTCATATTCATCTTTTCAACTTTGGCAATCATTCTAGGGAAGTCCAAAAATTCATGTCCAATAGCCTTACAACAAAGGCAAATAGGACCGCTACCAGGGCATTCCTTAGCAATATGTCCCAGTCTTCTGCAACTATAACAAAGAGTTAACCATCTCTTTCTCTTGAACGATCCCCAACCTTTCCTATACTGTGCACTGGGATCACAATGGTGGGTTTGCAGAAAATTCTTTCTAGGATCCTGCATCCACTTGTTAGTCCAACAATTCTTTCTATGCATAGGAATAACATATATTTCATTATTTCTATCAGATCTATTCATATCAAATCTTCTTTATTCTAGTTGTACCCTAGTTTTCTGACTAGGAACAAATATATTAAACATACATAGATCCATTCTTTCAAAATAAATGTTTTCACTTATCTTACCTTTATCAGAGCACAATGCTTCAAGATCTTACCTTTTTTTCTTCAGATCAGACTTCTCTTCTTAGCACAGAGCTTCACAAGTCAAGTATAATACTGTGCGCTAAAGCAACATATATACGCATAGAGCTTCCTTTTTTTTCAGTTCTCAGCAATCACAGTTTTAGGTCCCGACAACAGAACCATTTGTTGGCACAGGGGTAGACCCAGGGTTCAACACTTCAACAACACACCAAAAAACCCTAACTATCGGCCCTTTCGGCAACACCTGCGAAGCAGATTAAGTCTCACCCGAGGTAGAGGCAGGGGGGTTGTAGGACTCATATGTCTGCAACCTAGCTGGGATGAAGATATGTGATTACAATACCTTAACATAGCACTTAACAATTAACATTCATCAGCATTTAACCCTTATTCACATCGCAGATTCAAATCCTAGTTATAGAGCAGCGCAATATTCAACAATATCTAATACATCCAACACTTATCACATATAAATAGAACATATCTAGCATTCATTCACATTACTAAGCACTAATCTATTATATCAGATGCATCTAACATATATCATTGCACTAAGCATACATTACATCAATAACATAACAACTATAATGCACAAAGCAACCACAATGCATGATATACATGGTTCACCCCAGTGTGGGGCTACACCCACCAACTCTTCTCTTATTTATTGTCTTCTTTCAATCTTATACAAGAACAGAGCCACAGGAACCCACCCGCATAGGATAGGATATTTGCGCACACCTCGCCAGATCATCCTTCCCCAAGCTAGGTTTAAGCACAAAGCCTTCTTATAATATGCACACAAGCTTCTTACAATCACTTGCACTTAGCTCTGCAAGTTCTTAACACACATTATGCACAAAGCCTCTAGCTCTACACTAAGATGATTCTAGTAGATCTCCCTTACTTACATTGCCTAACTTTTTATTTATACATTACAAAAGGGCCTAAACATGGGTAAACCCATGGGCCGAAATCCCATACCCGTTACATAAAGCCTAAACCCAAACAAATGCCCTAATAAGGGGACAAGATCTCGTGATCTCCACTTAAACTTGCACTCCACCTTTGACCAACCTATCGAAGTCCCAAAATTGGTCAAATGTGACCAAGGTTCTCAAAAACTTGGTCAAGGGCCAACACCCCTGAGTTGGGACTAAACTCCACCTGGGTAAAGAGATTCCTAACCAGGCTAATGGATCATAGACAACAGGAAAGACTCCATCACATGTGACAACTCAAACTAACAACCTACAACCTCTCATTCCCCACATGCCTGTCCCACCCCAGGAAGTGTGCCTCTTCTCTGCTCAAGAGTCCTTCGGCTACCCCAATTTCTTTCTGGGATTCAACAACATGCCAGACATGAAGTCTCAAAGCCCTATAGTTGTAGTTTATCATCTTCAGGAAATAAATTCCAACAATTCTCTCACCCAAAGAGGAATTTCTCACGAGCCTCACAACCTGCCTCTTCAATATCCCACGGGCATGATAACCTGCTTCTTTAGTTCAACTCCCAAGCTAACCAACTAAACAAACAAGTATGGTTATGGATACAAGTTTTGGTACAGTGATAGGAAGGTATGGAGGATAGCTCAATGAGTGTGTGAATGCTCATGGATGATTGACTGGATGACTAAATGATGGAAGGAATCCTGGAAAGAATGATCGAAAATGAACTAATTCCAAACAATATGTATGCATGTCCCCAACTTGACACTTGTCATGTTGGGAGCTACTTTGGACCACTTGTCCCCAACTTTAGAACTTAGGATAAAATAATTATCCATACTTTATACTTTAATAAATATTAATATAATATTCCTTTTTGGCTTAAGCTCCCTAGCTTAGCCCTTTTCCTTAACTTTTATCCCCACCCTTTCCTTAACTAGTGGAGTTTAGTCCCCCATACTCTTATATCGTGGTCGGTCTGTGCCCAACGATGTATTTTATATTAATGCTGAGACATATACAAAAGTAGGTGCACTGGCCTTTAAGATCTAGGCTCTTTGGCCTAATAATCACAAATCTGGTTCAACAACCTATAAAACATAGCATATACACAAAGGCTCCCTGGCCTGAAAATCGTGCGCACTTAATTTGTTGCACGCGGTATCCTGGAATGTGCACACTTCATCATTTTTACTGCACAGTACATGTGCGCACTATACCATGAAAGGTGCATACAAAAATGATATCAAACAACTCACCAACTTAAGTACATTTTCATTTACATTAAAATTGGGTTCGGCCTAGGGATATTACAATCCCCTCCCCTTATTTATGCACCGTCCTTAGTGCATTATGTACTCATACACAACAAATTTCAAAAATCCTAAAAAATATATGGGTATTATGCCTGCATTGCATCCTCATGATCCCAAGTAGCGTCCTCAGGACCGTACCAAGTCCATTGGACCTTTACAAGCCCTATGGCTCAATTATGGATCTATTTGATTTTTCGGTCTAGAATTCATACCAGATGCACTTGGAAAGTGCCTTCTTGCTCCATCTGGATCACATTCCAATCAATAACATGATTAGCATCAAGTATATGTTTCTTGAGAAATGATACATGGAATACATTATGAACATACATAGATGCATGCAATGCAATCATATAAGCTACTGGACCAGTCCTCTCTAGGATTTCAAATGGCCCACAATAGCAAGCTACCAACTTTGAACAATTTCCCAACTTCAGGGAACTTCTGTTGGCTTTCACTTTAAAAAATATATGGTCTCCCGCTTTAAATTCCCCGTGAGTTCTTCCCTTATCAGCATATCTTTTCTTCCTGTCTTGGGTAGCCTTCAAATTTTTCTTTCTTTTTATCTTTTTCTCCTCCATTTCCCTAAGAAAATCTGTCCTAACCACTGCTCTATCTACTGGGTTATCCCAGCTTACTGGTGTGTTGCACTTTTTGCCATAAAGTGCCTCAAATGGGCTCATCTTTAGAGATGTTTGGTACCCATTGTTATAAGCAAACTCTACCAAGTGTAGGTAGTCTTCCCATTTTGTTGGTTTATACATCACATAGATCCTCAACATATCCTCAATCACTTGATTCACCCTCTATGTTTGTCCATTTGATTCTGGATGATAAGTTGTACTAAAATTAAAATTTATTCCAAAACCATTAAATAATCCTTTCCAAAATTTTGAGGTAAATTTTGGATCTCTGTCAGACACAATTGTCTTGGGTATGCCATGTAATCTAGCAATTTCTCTCATATAAACATCAACAATGTTGGCTGCCTTGTGAGAGAGATTTACAGGAATAAAATGGGCATATTTAGTAAGCTTATCCACCACTACCATGATAGAATCATGTTGCTTGTTTGTTCTGGGAAGTTTGGTGATGAAATCCATTGTTACATATTCCCATTTCCACTCAAGAATGGGTAATGTCTGTAGAAAACCAGGTGGGTGTCTATGCTCAACCTTTACCTTTTGACATTCCAAACATTTGGCAATAAAATCAACAACCTCTTTCTTCATTCCTTGCTAATAATATTGGCTCTTGACAATTCCAATAGTTTTCTGATAACTTGGGTGCCCAACATAAGGTACATTATGCATTTCCCTCAATATCATATTTTTCAATTCCTGGGAATTTGGTACATAAATTCTGCCCCTGTACATGAGAATTTCATCATTATCTAGCTTGCATTCTTCAATTTTCTGCTACAAATTACCTTGCTGTAATTTTGCCACTAATTCCTTGTATTGCAAATCTAATTTTGCTGCCTCTAAAATTCTAGGTTTCAAATTTGATTGGTACATGATAATGGTTGTAGCATGAAATTCATGCACTCTTCTACTGAGTTCATCGGCCACTTTTTTCTCTTTCCCTTTGATATGCTTTATATCAAAGTCATATTCACTTAGAAATTCTAACCATCTGCTTTGCCTAACATTTAGAGTTTGCTGATCAAATAAATATTTCAAACTATTATGGTATGTTCTTAGCTCAAACCTTTTTCCCATGAGATAGTGTCTCCATTTCCTCAAGGCATGCACAATGGTTTCCAACTCCAAATCATGAGTGGCATAGTTTCTTTCATGCTCCTTCAACTTCCTTGACTCATAACATATAACAAACCCATTTTGGCTGAGGACTCCACCAAGTCCTTATTTACATTCATATGTGCATACAATGAAGCCTTCATTTGGTCTGCAATCCTTATTATTGGATCACTTATTAATAATTTCTTCAAGTGTTGGAAACTCTTTTCACAATCCAATGTCCACTGAAACTTCACACCCTTTCTTTGAAAGGAAGTGATTGTGTGTGCAATCTTTGAGAATCCTTCAATAAATCTCCTATAGTATCCTGCAAGACCCATGAATGATCTGACCTCTATCACAGTCTTTGGTGTTGACCATTCTCTAATGGATTCTATCTTCTCATGATCCACTACTATCCCATCCTCTGAAATGATATTCCCGAAATAATGAATTTTCCTCTGATAAAATGAGCACTTGCTCAATTTGGCATACAACTGATTATCCCTTAATACTTGCAACACCATCCTCAAATGATGCTCATGCTCTTCTTTTGACTTGGAATATATAAGGATGTCATCCAAAAAGAAAATAACAAACTTGTCTAAATATTCTCAAAAAACACCATGCATTAAGCACATGAAAACAACTAGTGCATTTGACAACCCAAATGGCACCACTGTGAACTCATAATGACCATACTTTGTCTTGAAGGTGGTCTTGCTGATATATTCCTCTTTAATCCTTACCTGATGGTATCCTGACCTGAGATCTATCTTTGAAAATATATTTGCATTCTTCAATTGATCAAAGAGATCGTTAATCCTTGGCAGAGGATACTTGTTCTTTACAATCAATTTATTCAACTATCTGAAATCAATGCACAATCTTAATGTCCCATCTTTATTCTTCATGAACAAGACTAGGGCACCCCAAGGTGACACACTTGGGCGTATATACCCCTTCTTAAGAAGTTATTCAAGCTTCATTTGCAACTCCTTCAGCTTTGGTGTACTCATTCTGTAAGGAGTCCTTGACACTAGAGCTACTCCAGGCATTAAGTTTATAGAGAAATCAATATCTTTCTTTGGGGGTAGTCCTGGTACCTCCTTGAACACATCTTCAAAATCTTCCAAGACTACATAATCTTCCAAACTTGGCACCTTATCTTTAGGTGTCTCTTCCATATGAGCTGCAAATATTTAACACCCTTTTCTGTAACATTTCTTCAGCTGCAATGATGAAATTTATCTAATGGTTACTGCCTTGGGATTCCCTGAAATCTCCTTGGGTTTCCTTCCTCATCCAAGCAAGTAAATTCCTTGTTGTGACAGTCTAGGATAGCATGATGCTAGTCCAACCAATCCATCCCAATTAGAGAATCATACAAACCTAAAGGAAAGATGTTGAAATCTGCCCTGGTGTTCAGTCCATTCATGTCCATAAGACATGAATTAACCATCTCATTAAATTTTCTTTTGGCTTTGGTAGCCAGCTGCAACAACCAAGATTTTTCATGCTTTCTTCTTGGAAAATTCAAACTTTCCACCATCTTATGATCTATATAAATATGACTAGTTCCTAAATCAATTAAAATAACAATGGTTTGGTTGTTGATCATACCTTCCACTTCAATAATATGTGACTGATACTCTGCTTGCTTGTTGTCCAGGGCTGCATAGATCCTTGGTACATTTCTGCCCATGTCCTCCACTGTTTAAGCTTGTTGTACATTGTGAACAATCCTCACTTTTTCACCTCTGTGAGGGCAATCTATGAACATATGATCTCCTTTACAACCCCAACATTGTATAGGTGGCTTCCTTGGCCTTTGACCTCCTGTCTCAATCGTTCTAGGTTGTCTACAAGTTGGTTGTCTCTAAGTATTATTTCTAAAGAATGGTGGCTTAGCTCCCTTCTTCCTCTGATCCATCTTGAATTTATTTTTGTCTTCCCAAGATTTTTATAAAGTTGGTCTTTATTTTTTCTGATCATATAGGAATTTAGCTCGCCTTATGGTCTCCTCCAATGTCTTGGGATCATCATACTATATTTTTTCACTGATGAATGATGTAAATCCACTCAAATACCTATGAATCTTAACTGTCTCATCCTTGATGAAAGAAACATACTTCAATAGTTCTAAAAACCTTCTCTCATATTCATCTATGGTCATACTCCCAAGCTTGAGTTCAAAGAACTCTTTCATTTTCTTGTCATAGTATCTCTTAGTCAAGTATTTCTTCTCAAAATACTTCTTGAATTCCCTCCAAGTAACACTTTTCTCTTTAATGTTCTACACTTGCACAAGCTGATCCCACCACATGGATGCCTTTCCCTTGAGTTTATAGATGGAAATTCTACCTTCTGCATGAGAAGAATAATTATGCAATTGAAAATACTTTCTCATGCCCAACAACCATGTCTCTGCATCTTCATCCTTCTTGTGCTCACCATCAAATGTAGGAGGCTTGATTTTGTTGATTTCTCCTCATAGCTCATCCACCCCATACCTCTTATGCTTCCTGATAAAGGATGGAATTGAGATGTTGTGTGCTCTCTTATTGGAATGCCTTGGGGAGTGGTGGTGATGTCTACTAACACTTCTTGTTCATCTTTTCTCATCAGGAGACTTGCGACTTCTTGATTTGCTTGAGCCACTCTCCTTATCCAATTTCTTTTGTATTCTGTTTAAGCTCTACATTAACTTCATGTTGAAGTCATCATGTTTCTCCTTGTCTCTCATAATCCTTTCATTATCAACTTTATGGATTTGGACATCCTTCTGCAAATTTTTAATGGTCTCTACCATATTCATGTTTTCATCCCTTCCTTCTCCATGTCCATTGGAGTTTGTTCCTTCAATGCCCAAATGGACATCCATCCCTATGATATCATCTTCTTGGATGTATGTACCATGTTCCTATTCCATTAATTTGGACTCTATGTTGATTCTGATCTAATCTGGTTGTTGTTGACTTTGCAAAATGTGCATCCAAAAAAACTTTTTTAGGCTAATTGTTTCAATAATTTCATGAAAATATGAACTATTCTGGTTCAATAATATATCAGAACTCTTTCTTCTAATTTCCTAAAAAATTGAATTCCTAGATAAATTTTTTGGGTGTATATTTATATTCCACTTTCCGAGACCTTTCCAACGCCTTCTCCCATTCTCAATTTCGAGTCTTGAGCATACAATTATGGCTATTTGAAATTTTCCCATTAATTTTTCTATTCATTTTTCAACTTGGTGCAACTCTGTGCTGTAATTATGCATTTTTTCACCTACTCCATTGGATTTTTCATAGGCTCTAAATTGGGTTCCTTCATATACATATTATGGACACTCTTTCCAAGTTTCTCCTTTTTTTGGGTTCCTGGCTGCTAGTTACAACCTGCTGAAGTTCTAGACCAATTCATGTTTTTGGTCTGGAATGCTACAGGTGCCTTATTTTCCATATTAAACATTTTTAACATGCCCAAAAATTTAATTGAGCTATGGGAATGTCTTCTATGGCTCAATATATTTCCATTGACTGCTCCTGCACCTTAATCTGATTCCAGAGCAGAAAGTTATGTCTCTTTGAAGTTAGTTGGGTCTTAAAATTTACCCTCCACTATTTGTGCTGTAACTTTCTCATAAAAGCTCCGTTTGACGAACCGTTTACATCATTAGAAAGATATCTCCGAGATATTTTATTTGAGTTGCAAAGATAGATTTTTCCTTTGTACACTCTATTATCGTGGTTTTTACGTTGCTAAAAATGCTCTAAATGGCCTCAAAAACATGCTGCAAAAATATGACGTTCAAATAGTATAAAATGTCGTGTAATTTTCGCCGGTTTTTCGTTGTTTTTCACCATCCAAATGACTTCTCATGCACAAATTTCAACCTATACACCCATATTCACCATGCACATCAACACCACAAGGTAAATCGTGCTCCGCGCACCTATAAACACTGTGCATCACTTCTCATTTGCGCCAATAAATTGCGCACACTACTTTTGTGTCGCGCGCCAATATCGACCACACATAGTTTTGGTTCTTGCACAATTACCCGTTGCGCGCAATTTTTGTATCGTGTGCTGGTATTTCATGCGCATTTCACTCTACGTGCTGCACCATGCCAAAATTTAGTATGCCCCCACCGCATACCATTAACTAAACTATCGCGTGACAACATATACCCATATTGCACGCACACCAACCAAACTCCTCTGTGCTCTGCCAATACTGTGTACACACATAATAATGGTGCACATCACGCGCACCTTATCATGCGTATGCACACCGCACACTAGTATTATGCATGCGTCACTCTATCCACACTGTGCAATGCTAAATTTAGCGCACACACCCACATACCAACATTTTTCCGCGCGTCGCAAAAATTTATCACGTGCACCCGCACACCAACATTTTTCCGCGTGGTGCCAAAATTTAGTGCACGCACCCACACACCAAAGTTTTTCCGCACGACGCCCAATTTTAGCGCGTGCACCCGCACTCCAACATCTTTCCATGCGACACCCAATTTTAGCGCTTGCACCTGCACGCCAACATTTTTCCGCGCAATGCCCAATTTTTTACATATCACAAGATTTTCACTGCGCATCATGCATTTTTAGTGCGCCCACCTGCGCACACTCATTTTTATGCACATCAATTTCCTCGTGAATTCCGCTGCAAAAATTGGGTCTTTTTCGTAATTTTTTCCCAATTTCTACCATAGATATTCTTCAACTATGAAATTAATTCAATTTCACCCTGATAACACCAGTTCAACCTCCGCAACAACAAATCGTTGTGGGTTGACATTTTTGAAAAAAATTTACCCAAAATTAATTCACGAATTGAGAATTTTATTTACTAATCTCGCTCCATCTATCATGGCTTCACTGCAACTTAAAATTCGACAAATCCTAGGTTTGAATTTGGTAGAGCAAATATTAAACCAATAATATCTCACCACTTGGACGAATTTCTCCATTTTCTCATGAATTTAACAACATGAATTGGGGATTTTCCCAATTCCGCGTCATTGCTCCTAAAATTTACCATGGACGCTCTGTGACTTGACATTTGGCCACTTCAAAATCAATCCTCTATGAAATTTCGCTTCAACTCAACTTGCTTGGCCCATCCAGGCTTGTTGGAAGCCATTTCACATTTTTATCCTATCTTTATAAGCTGCCCACACAAGTGTTTTGGAACCCTTGATTTAATCACAATCTTTGAATAAAACAACACTATTATTTCGCGCATTTGCACACCTACCTTGGTTCTCGTTTTCACGACTGCAAGCGTGAAAACTTTGATTTCGAAGTCACGTCAATGGCATTAAAATCGTCACTGGATTATTATGGTCACTTTTGTCTATGGGTTCATCGCATTTCCAATTCAATTTTGGTCATACAATTGGCAAGACACCAAAACCTTTACTCATTTGACATTTTTTTTGTTGTTAATATGATTTCATTTTTATGAGACTGTGATGGTATTCGAATGATTATGATTGAGTCCTTGATTCGATAGTCTTTGATGTTCTATTGATTTTCGATCGAATTCGATGGGTTCATAATAACGCATTAACATGGTGATTAGACCCTTAATTCAATAGTTTCATACGATGTATACGTTTTATGGTCAAATCCTTATTCGAAACATTGTTTTGATTTTAAAACCATGCAAACACTATGCTTGTGCAAATATTGGGGTCGACTTACCATAGTTTTCGTCAATTGTTTGGATGGCATTACTTTTAACACATTGCAATAGTGATTTGAATCACCATATGCGTCGTCGGTTGTACATTTGGATATGACTATTTTGCATGGGTTTATTGCCTTCCACCACCTTCACACACTTAGTCATTAATACTTGCCTTCTATCCTGGGTTACCTCTGTTGGTTTTTGGGGAATGCCTGTGAGTTATCGGTCCGGCGTATACCCTGTTCAAACCCTTGACCGTTCACCCTGCTCACTGTGTATTCTGTTCTATGGAACCTGTGGTGCGCATAGAACCAAATGGTATCCAAACTCTGTTGCTATTCGACAATGCTCATGAGGATTTAAAAAATAGTGGTTGGCTGGTGTTTATCCAAATATTTGAGGGTTTCAACTTTTCGGTAGCCCAACAATTCGCCCTCACATTTGACAGATCCAGGGCTAAGGTCGGAGACATACAACTCGAGCTAAATGAGGAATTCCTAAGCTCGGCTATAGGCTTACCAGCTACAGGGCAAAGGTGGTTTAAGAACTCC
Source organism: Picea sitchensis (assembly GCA_010110895.2). Taxonomy (NCBI): domain Eukaryota; kingdom Viridiplantae; phylum Streptophyta; class Pinopsida; order Pinales; family Pinaceae; genus Picea; species Picea sitchensis. The sequence continues at coordinate 62,203 of SNQJ01S0064952.1, forward strand.
AAAGTAGACGAGGTGTCGTGGCCACTCCTGTTCACATCAAGGAAGATTGTTAGTTGTGATAGAGGTATGCCTATCACTACCCTCAAACCTAGGTGGCACGATCGTTTGGCAATTGTTAAGTAGTTTGTGACCTGCGAAGGTTGTTATGGCTTGGTATTTCTGTATCATCTTCGGTTATTGATGAATTTTATAGGCTACCCTCTGAATATGCCAAATTATATTTTGCGTAGTCTGTACAGGATGTCCAAACAATTTAAGCGTGAGAAGGTTGATAGAAGCCTTTTCCATCACTGCTTTATCAAAGTCATTATCATTCATCATTTAAGCCTTAGTGGTGACTGTTGGCAAGCCTTCCTATCTAGGAATGGCTTTGCCACCCCTGAGTGTGTTCTAATGGACAAGGTTGTGGTTACTGAAACTCTGGTTGTGCCTACCGTGCCATCTCCTACCCTTTTACCCCCTGTCAAACCCTCGAATTGCCCCGACTTGGACCTACTCGATACCATGGCCGACCCATGTGCTAAAGAAAATACTAAGGCCATCAAAAGGCCTGTGAGGAAGAAAGGCAAAGGTGATATTGCTGTCAACAGTAAGGGAAAGAAAAATGCACGATGGATATCGAGATGCGCTTGGAATAAGCCCAAGCAGAGAACTGACCAAAAACCTATCGTCTTGAGCGAGGATTCAGACTCAGAGATCGAACGTTTCCTAGCTGAGGAATACCCCTATTCTCATGGCCTCTGCTCTATGGAACCCTATGACTATGTCTCTAACTTACCTCCGTGCCTCAAAAACGATCCTAAATTTCCGTGAATTAAGCTTCACAGTGACACCCCTGGTAACTTGAAAGAACCCTCGCCTGTGATGCCAAAGCCCGATCAATCACCGTGTACCCAATGCAATTACTGGCTTGAATGTTATTACACAGACGTCCCCCTGTTGCAATCTAATATCAAATCGTTAGAGGAACGGGTGACAGTGCTGTCAAAGGAGAATGACAGGCTACAAGCCAACGAGAAGAAACAAAAAACCACCGGTTCAATTGTCTTCAGAAATGTCGAAGCAACAATGGCCTTTGTCAATTCAAAGTTATCATGATCGAATCATTTTCTTACTGCTCAGGTATGTATTTCAATATTGATTTTTTTTATGAGTTGGTGAATTAGTATGACCGATTGGGTTTGCTTTCAATTAGTTCTGTTCGTTTTAATAGATTCAAAATGATTCTGTTATTTTCGAATTATCAAAAATGATTTCGTTATGAATCATGTACAAAAGATTTGTTTGCTAAACTCAGACACAACTATGATTTGGTTAATGCGATTTTATTGTTCTCAGATTAGTATAAACAATTGATTTGTTTTCAATTCTGTTTGGTTTTCTTTTGAAACAATTCTGTACGTTTGAATTAGGGTAGTCGATTGGGTTTGCTTTCGTTTAGTTCTGTTCGAATAGATTCAAGAAACGATTTTGTTCCATTTTGAATAAATATTTGTGTTTTGGATTGCATTCCACCTGTGCAAAAGATTTGTTTGCTAAAATCGTGTAGATATGTTTTGATTGATACGATTTTGCATTAGTGTAAGAATTGTGTTGGCCCCGAGTTAGTTCGATTCATCTCTGTTTGGTTTGATTTGCAAACAATGCTGCGTGCCTCCATTTAGCATAATTATTTGTATGAGTTGGATTAGTATCAAAGACAGATTTGATACGACCCTATTAGTTTGTATTTAAAAAATGATTCCGTTGAGTGTTGGATTGACATATTATATCTATATTGAATTCTTACCAGAGATTTGCTTGATATTCGTTTAGGGTCTGTTTTGTTTTAATAGATTCAAACACGATTTTGTTTGC
>SNQJ01S0064952.1:64973-80141 GCA_010110895.2 Picea sitchensis
GAATTATCAAAAATGATTTCGTTATGAATCATGTACAAAAGATTTGTTTGCTAAACTCAGACACAACTATGATTTGGTTAATGCGATTTTATTGTTCTCAGATTAGTATAAACAATTGATTTGTTTTCAATTCTGTTTGGTTTGCTTTTGAAACAATTCTGTACGTTTGAATTAGGGTAGTCGATTGGGTTTGCTTTCATTTAGTTCTGTTCGAATAGATTCAAGAAACGATTTTGTTCCATTTTGAATAAATATTTGTGTTTTGGATTGCATTCCACCTGTGCAAAAGATTTGTTTGCTAAAATCGTGTAGATATGTTTTGATTGATACGATTTTGCATTAGTGTAAGAATTGTGTTGGCCCCGAGTTAGTTCGATTCATCTCTGTTTGGTTTGATTTGCAAACAATGCTGCGTGCCTCCATTTAGCATAATTGTTTGTATGAGTTGGATTAGTATCAAAGACAGATTTGATACGGCCCTATTAGTTTGTATTTAAAAAATGATTCCGTTGAGTGTTGGATTGACATATTATATCTATATTGAATTCTTACCAGAGATTTGCTTGATATTCGTTTAGGGTCTGTTTTGTTTTAATAGATTCAAACACGATTTTGTTTGCTCTCAATTAGCATAGAAGTTTTGGTTTAAATGATTCTCTTTGTTTTCAATTAGAAATTAAAGATTTGTTTAATAGTTCGAATATATTTCTTTTAGTTTTGATTTGATTTAAAACAATGTTGTTTTCAAATTAGACCAGCTACAGAATCGTGAGATTCTGTAGCTAGTCTTAAAATTTAGATTTTTGTTAATTTTACCAATAAAACATTATCTAAACTTGTCTATTTTTGTCCACCTTCAGGTACCTATGAAATTCAATGACAAATTGGGCATGCTGTGGCAGTTTAGGAGATACTTTTGTGATATAGTTTTGTTATAGGTTGTTAGCTTTAGTCAGGAATACATACTTGGGAGATTATTCCCAGATTTTTTGTAAACAATGGTTGATAATTCCCACAGGGATGTTTTACCCTGTGGTCTTTAAATACTTGTTATTTTTTGTAATGGACCCATCATCACGGTTGGGAGAACAAACTATGGATTTATGATGATACAAGCTGGGATGAAAGTGGATGTCTTGTAACAAATTTAGCTTTCAATATATCAAACTTTTATTTCAAGTTTTCTTCATATCAGTTTGCAATCAATTATCAACTACTTTAGCTATCGTAATTCGTTGCAAGTTGATGTGATTTGGTTTATGTGTTGTCCATATCTGATCTCTCTTATTTTAAAGTACAACAATTACTTTGTTTCAATTTAATGAATTAAAGGTTTATCTTCTTCGTTAAATGAATCATTTTGTACAAATCTTTGCACACAGATTTATCTAAATGTGATGATTTGTGAATTTTAAGATTGTTGTCGTTTTATGTCTTGTTTGTTCTATCATTGATATTCAAAAGAGTACTGTTGCTTCCTGTTTACACGAAGCTTGTGAAAAATTTGGTGCGGGTTTCCTCCCATCAAACAGTTGAATCGGATACTTGCACAGGACAAATTGGAAAGCATTATTACAGGTTAGTTTATTAGTGTTATTTAAGCAGTTTAGATAGATATATATAGTTCATATTTATAGTTAGGATTATTATTTGAATTGTTTAGCTTATATAGTTTTAATTTTATTTCTTTCTCATAAAATTATGAAAATCAAAAAACAATAGTTTTGTTGTCATAGGACAGTTTACGAATGATTTTAGCAGGTTTTCATTTAAAATCTGTAATCTGTAAATATTGTACATTTGTGATTAAGATTTAATTCTGTTGATAATTGAACATTTAGTTTCATAGAATTATTGCTGTATAGTATAGACAATAGACTGTATATATTTATTTCAGGTTTGTTTATTAGTTTGATTTAATTGTTGTTTTTAGTTAGATTAGTTCCTTTAGTTAGTTTTCTTTCATTTTCCTAGGACTTAGATCGACCAATGGAGCCGCTAAACCCATTAGGGTGGATCATCCCAAACGACTTGGGTTATTTAGACAACCCCAGACCGGATCCACTGCTCCAGTTGGCGAGCGTTCAATTTTTCCCATCAACAAATGGCACTAGAAGGAGGGCCTGAAATTCATTAATGGCACAAGGCGGTCGTAAGACTCCTCCACCACCTAACCGCTCACCTATAGTGACAAGAAGCCATTCAAACGAAAACATCCCCCCTCAAACAACAACCACATCAAACGATGATCTACGGATCATAGTTGAACCAACAACCCCAAATCCTACAGGTGGTGACGTACAAGAGATTGTTCACCAATCTCTCTTAAGAACACATAGTGCCTTTGCCCATTTGAGGCAACCAAACCGACCTTTGGACCAACCTTTATATTTCTATGATATTAGAGAACAACTTGGAGGCACTAACCTCACTTTAAACCCTGCAGATTCAATCCTCATTCCTATTGCAGGAGGATCTGGAATACCACCCTCACCACCTCCATTATCTCCTTCTTCTTCGGGAGAAGAATCTTTTGACGAAGGCAGTTCACCTTCTCAGCCTTCCACACTGCCTACACCAATGGCCAACCAGAACAATCCTGCCAGACCTTGGCTCGACTAGGATGTAGTAGCCATACCTGGGGCACAACATCCCTTACCCAAACATCCAGAGAAGTGGCTCCCCAAGTTTGACCCTGACTCTAAACAGATCGTCGAATATCACATTAAAAAGTTTAAGTTAGCCATAAGACTCCGTAATGTCGAGCATGAAGATGTAGTCTGTAGGTTGTTCCCCTACACTTTCAAGGGCAATGCATCTACCTGGTACTTTGCCCAATAACCCCATACCATCGTGTCATGGGAGAAGTTTGAATCTTGCTTTCTGGAAAAGTTCAGAGACGATAAGTCTCCTGAAGTTCTAGTTATGGAGATTTCTAGCTTAAGAATGAACCCAAAAGAGAAAATTAAAGACTTTAATCAAAGATTCTTAACACTAAAGAACCGAATCCCTACAGACTCAATGCCTGTCGCGAATCTTATCATAGCATACTATACTAAAGCCTTGCATCAAAGTATAGCCATTTGGATAAAACGATCTAAGAAATACACGTTGTTAGAAGCCTTCGAAGAGGCCAGTCAGATTGAAAAAGACATACTTAGTTTAAAAGACACTACTAGCAACGAAACATAAACTAGTTCATCTTCCAAAAAGAAGATCGAAATCCTCCCTAGACCTGCTCAAAATAAAGCACAACCTGAAAGCTCGGATTTAGAAAACTTAACTAAAGTCGTTCAAAAACTGTCAAATCAAGTTATAGATTTGAAAAGGACGGCCGAAGAAGCTTCTTTGAGCAAAGGGCCCTACAAACCCTTGTTCAGGAAGCCTTTTCCCACCAACCGACCTAATCCAAATAGTGAGGGACTTAATCTAGAAAGTCTGCAATACGCCCTTCAAACAATTCTAGAAGCCTAGGATAACTTGATGCCTCTTGAGATTCCTGAGGAGGTAGTTGAGCAAGAGACAGTTGAAGAAGAAGAATCTTCTCCGAACATTTTTGGACATTTCTCAGATAGCATCTTTCAAGCTAACTTTGAGACAGTACATCCCTACAATACTAGGAGTAAGACAACAAACAAACCTTCTTCTGAAAACACTACGACTTTGTCCCCGAAGCAATCTAAACCAGCTGAGACTAAACAGAGTCATGCAAACCCCAACTTAGATTATGATTTAGTTGAAGATCTTAAAAATTTAAGGGATAACATTTCTGTTTATGAGTTATTAAAATTTCCATTTTTGTTACAAAAAATGTTATAGAATATCGCAGAGAATAGCAAAAATGGTAATTCAAGCAGTAACAAGGTTGTTCAGAACAAAGTTCCTCAGAAGACTTCCACTAAGAATAATCCTGATCCTCACGATAAAGGAAGCCTCCCTGTAAATAATGTAACAAATGTAGATAAATTAGCTTTAGAAACTACGAGTAAAAAACCACAAACTTCCACACTTAGTACTCGCAGAAATGTACCTCCATTTTTGTTAACTTTCGAAATATTTAATAGAAACGTGCACAATTGTATGGTAGATTCAGGAGCATCATCCAATGTGATGCCATGGTCTGTATGTCAGAAGATTAACGCTGAAGTTGAACCATCCACTTTAAAAATCATCCAACTTGATCGAACTAGTGTAAAAGTCATAGGCGAATTAAGGAATGTGCTTATAAGATTATCGTCTAACCCCAAAGTTCATCAAGTGATTGATATTATTGTTGTGGATATTCCAGAAGTGTATGGTCTGTTTTTAAGTAGGGACTGGTCGGAGCAGCTACACGGCTATTTCGCAATAGATTGGTCTCACCTGTGGCTTCCAGAGAACGACAATCCCAACAAGATCAAGGTAAATCGTGAACGCTACCTTAAGTTCACGGTCACAAATTTGAATGATCCCAACGAACCATTTACACCTTCTGCTGATTCACCCGAAATACAAGGGATGGATACCTTTTTTGGCAATTTCATGGATGAGACTTCAGCTATCACCAATCCAGAACAACAGTCCGATATTGTAGCATATGTGCAGCCAACATCTTCTACACAATGGTCTCATGCACCCGATAAAAATCAAATTTGGTCTCTTTATTTTGACGGGTCGAAGTCCAAAGAAGGAGTTGGTGCAGGCTGCGTTATTATTGATCTGGCAGGTAACAAGACCTTGATTGCATGTAGGTTAGAATTTGAATGTACTAATAACACAACATAATACGAGGCTTTATTGCAGGGCCTCAGAAAAGCTTTAGATATGAACATTCAAAATTTGACTGTCTTTGGCGATTCTGAAATCGTGGTTAGATAGGTAAGAGATTCTATCCATTGTCTATCTCCGCATCTTAAAAGCTACCAATCCAAGGTATGGAATTTAATGAATAAGTTTTCGGCTTTCAATATAAATTCTATTCCTAGATTGAATAATTCTGAAGCTGATCTATTAGCTAATGTAGCTTCCAAACTCTTTCCTGCAGAAGGCTTGTCTCCGAACGCATTCTCCGTCGAACTGTTGTTCAGGCCATCCATTCCCGACAACATCATGAATTGGATATTCTTCGATGACGATCAACAAATTATTAGCTTCCTGCATATGGAAGAAACTTTTCAAGGTGCGGTGATCGACGAATGCACTCACGACGACAATTTGCGCGATTTCACGGTAATACCAGATTCGAGATCTCTTGAATCTTCATCGGACATGGTAAATTTGATCCCTAAGTCTGTAGTTAGATTAGAGAAATTTTACGATCTTCAAGATAAATTCAAAAAATCGGTCAACTACAAAACCAATAGTTCCTCTTTATCATATGAAAAAGTAAACTTAGGAACTAATGACAATCCACAGTGCATTAATTTAGGGGTGGGGTGTTCTGAACAAGAAAAATCCGCATTTGTTAAATTGTTTAAAGAATTTAAAGATGTTTTTGCGTGGACGTATGATGACCTTAAAACTTTCAACCCTAACATCATACAATACGTCATTCCTATGAAACCCCAAACCTTTCCCTTTCAACAAAAATTAAGAAAAATGCACCCTAAGCTCGAACCGACCGTTAAAAAAGAATCAAATAAACTCCTGAATGCTAAGATAATTTTCCCAGTTAGACACACGCAATGGGTTTCTAACCTTGTCCCTGTCCAGAAGAAAAGTGGGGAAATTCGACTATGCGTCGATTTCCAAAACCTTAATAGAGCGTCTGATAAAGACAACTATCCTGTCCCACCCATGGAACAGATCCTTCAACAGGTATCTGGTTCTGAAAGACTATCCTTATTGGATGGTTTTTCGGGGTACAACCAAGTCCTGATGTCTCCTCCAGACCAACTTAAAACTACCTTACGCACTCCATGGGGCACCTACGCTTATCGAAAAATGCCCTTTGGATTGATTAATGTCGGTGCCACTTTCCAGAGAGCCAAGGACATCACTTTCCGAGGCTTAATCAATCAATCCATCGTAGTTTACTTAGATTATGTTACTGTATTCTATAAAACAAAACCGATCATCTAGCTCATTTAAGAGCTGTTCTATAGCGATGTCGTAAATACGACATTTCCTTGAATCCTAAAAAATCTTTCTTCGCAGTAGAACAAGGTAAACTCTTAGGATTCATTGTGTCAATAAAAGGGATGATTATCAACCCCGAAAGGACTCAAGTCATCTCGAAACTTCCCCCTCCTACATCCAAAAAGTCTATGCAGTCTTTCTTAGGCCAGATAAATTTCGTCAGGAGATTCGTCCCCAGTTTCTCCGAAATGGCCAGACCTTTACAGAATTTAATTAAGAAAGATGCACAATATCATTGGGGACCCTTAGAAAATCAAGCTTTTAATTCAATAAAAAAGTCCATAATAGACGCTCCTTCTCTCATGATCCCCGACTTTTCGCAAGATTTCACACTCTACACATTTGCTTCTGACCGTTCCTACGTTGCAGTCCTAACTCAAAAGAACACTGAAAATAATGAAGTACCCATTGCCTTTATGAGCTCTACTTTCAAAGGCACGGAACTTAATTTCCCAGCGGTAGATAAACAAGCCTACACTGTTTTCAAAGCAGTCAAGCACTTCCGGTCTTATCTTCTGAAATCTAGGACTAAAGTTATTGTCCCTTACCCAACCGTCAGGAACCTGTTAGTGCAGAAAGAATTAGGCGAAAAGAGGGCGAACTGGGTTACTTCCTTACAGGAGTATGACATAGAAATTACCCCACCTCAAATAGTGAGAGGCCAAGGGTTATGCAAGTTAGTTGCTGATTCAGCAACGGGACAACAAGAAGAGAACGATAGGTCAAACTTAGGACAACACAATCAAAATGCAATCTGTTGTGCACAAAACTTTGTCAGTTCATGGTATGACGATATAAAATTCTGTCTTGAACATGGGTCAGCCTCCCGTCACCTGGGTCCCACTAAAAGAAGAGCGTTAAGATTAAAATTTGCCTCCTTTCATTTGGTTAATAGTATTCCGTTTCGTCAAAATTTTGATGGAGTACTAATGCGCTGTCTTGAGAAAGATGAAGCAGAAAAAGTCTTGCTAGAGTTGCATGCAGGAGAAGCTGGTGGGAATTTTGGTGGTGATACCACTGCCCATAAAGTTTTGAGAGCTGGTTATTACTGGCCCACACTTTTTAGAGACGCCCATGCCTTGTGTCGTAAGTGTATTATTTGTCAAAAAGCATCAGGGCGGTTACAGAAACCAGCCTTTCCTTTACAACCTGTTTTAGTAGACTCTCCTTTTCAGCAGTGGGGCCTTGATATTATAGGCCCAATCAATCCGCCATCCTCACAACAACATAATTTTATCATAACAACCATAGATTATTTAACCAGGTGGTCTGAAGCTGCCGCATTAAGAACTGTGAATACCAGTCAGGTAATTGCCTTTTTAAATTCGAATATTATCACTAGTTTTGGTATCCCTGACTATTTAGTATTCGATAACGCTTCTTATTTTTCGTCTCTTGAGATGAGCGAGTTCGCTTTAGAAAAAGGAATTAAATTGAAGTATTCTGCCAGCTATTACCCCCAGGGCAATGGATTGGCAGAATCAACAAATAAGAATCTGATTAAAATCATCAAGAGAATGGTATATGAGAATCACAAAAACTGGCATAATGCACTGTTAAACGTAATCTGGGATGATAGGGTAACACCAAAAACTGCTCTAGGTAACTCTCCCCTTTTTCTCGTATATGGAAGAGAAGTAATTCTGCCGCCACATATACTTCTTCCCTCACTACAGCTATCGCAAAAAATACAAGAAGAAGATTGTCCCCCTTTGGAAAACCGAATTAATGCCTTAATGAAGCTAGAAGAGGTAAGAGCCCAAGATAAATGTAAGTTAGATCAACATCAACTAGTGGTCAAAAGCTGGTTTGATGCCAACTCTGCCTCCGATAGGAACTTCGAAGTAGGTGACCTTGTCTTGAAATGGGACAAACCGCATGAGGGAAAGGGAGAGCACACAAAGTTTCAGAACTTATGGCTTGGACCATTTGTAATTGCTGAGAAACTGGGTCCCAACTCTTTCCGATTACAGAGTCTAGAGGGGCAGCCAGACACCTACCCGGTGAATGGCCAAGCTCTGAAAAGATTTTTCGCTTGATGACAACCCTTTGTATACTATGTACATATTTTTCTTTTGTTTGCCTTTCTTTCACTGTTTTGGCTTTGATTTTTTTTTCCTTTTCGCTTATCAGTTTTGCTTCTGGAAATACACATACCTGGATTTTGGAACTTTTTTAGACAAGGAAAAAAGAAAATTCTTTCACTAAAATGACTGCTAAAAAATTGTGTAAACATCAATTATATACTTCTGAAATTTACATCTGTGTTGGCAAAGACTGTTGTTTGAAAGAAGCTAACTGATTTCGATCTGTAAGTCAAGCCTGTCACGATCATCTATTATCTTCTCACGCTGTCCATGTTCCTTAAGGGAACGACTCAGAAGATGTCTCCCTGCTTTAGAAATTTGGTTTTGTAAATAAACCATCTCTGGATCTTAATGAAGGACAGTTCTAAAAAATTCTGTTGAGGTCTGTAAAAAATATGTTAAAATATCATAATCGATTATATATCTTTAAAAAACAAAATAAATCATTAAAAGAGCTGTGGGAAGTGCTTGCAAACCCGTCGAGATGATGAACAGGTCTGCTGGCAGTGGGTAAATGCATGCATGACGCCAAGACAACTTCGTCGGGGTACTGAACAGGCCCGCTGGCAGCGAAGCAATGTCGGGTATATGCAAATTTGCAAATATGAAACCTCTTAACCTTAAAATGTCCTTTATTCTGATCTGTAACTTCTTGGCAGGATACAGATATCAGAGTGGGTTAAATGGCAACCTTGTCGAGGCTATGATCGCCCGCTGGAAGTAGTGGCTCTGTCAACAGTATTGGAGATTTTATCTTTAATATCGTGGTTCGCTTATCTTAAGACTGTTATCAGTTTTCATCCTTTAAACACTACTGTATTATTTGATTAATAATGATGTTTAAACAATTTTCTGGTTGTTTTTGAGTTTGAATTATTCTTGTTATCATAATCTGAATCTGTTCTTTTGGCAGAGATAACTGCTTCTACTAGTGTGTCACCATTGTTGGTAGCCATTTCACATTTTTATCCTATCTTTATAAGCTGCCCACACAAGTGTTTTGGAACCCTTGATTTAATTGCAATCTTTGAATAAAACAACACTATTATTTCACGCATTTTCACACCTACCTTGGTTCTCGTTTTCACGACTGCAAGCGTGAAAAATTTGATTTCAAAGTCACGTCAATGGCATTAAAATCATCACTGGATTATTATGGTCACTCTTGTCTATGGGTTCATCGCATTTCCAATTCAATTTTGGTCATACAATTGGCAAGACACCAAAACCTTTACTGATTTGACATTGTTTTTGTTGTTAATATGATTTCATTTTTATGACACTGTGATGGTATTTTGCGTTTAACTATTTTACTTGTGCAAATTTGGCATTTGGTCACATCTGCAAAATTAACATATGGTACCTACAACTTTTGTAAAGCCTTTAGAATCAATAACGTCTGACTGAACCTCAGGGAATTTCAAATCCCCTTTGCTTATGCGAGTATCTTTCCTCCTCCGAGTCGCTTCTACTGTATGCAACTTAAGTAAAGAATTATTATCCTCGGAGACATGTACTTCTTCATTCATCGATATGCCATCTAGCATCCCCTCATTATTTTCTTCAAAAATATCCCCAGGTTTTTCTTTCTGAATTTTAACCCATTCTTCATCATCTAGAAAACCATCTTTTGCCGACACATTAGTAATGATCTTCTGAGAAGATTGAGATCTCCCTTTCTCAAAATTTTCTTATGGTTCTTTAAATTTGTCTATTAGTGTTTCAACAGACTTTGACATTGACCTCAACTATCCCAGAACTGCTTGAAGGTTTTTCCTCAACCAGACCATAGGTTAAAAATTGAATCGTAGGGAAAATGGAAAAAAGAAGAAATACTACATCGATCCTCAAATCAAGCAGTGCAATGCCACCAACTAAACTGCCGGCTATGCCTCCAATTGCCATATCCGACCATGAAAGTGACTACAAATTGCCAGCAAATGTTTCCCTCTCATGTTTTGCAACCACGACATCAACAACAACATCGGCCATTGCTGAACCCAGGTTTTGAAATGTTAGGAATATTGTAAGCAATACATATGAATCTCTAGCATATTTGACAACTCTAAGAAAATCCATGGAACCATCGAAAGAATGCTTTCTATGATGAAATACATAATCCATCTTCTGTCTCAAAATGGTACACAGTCTGATAATATTCCATATATCGGTTTCACACTCCATGGAACAAGGTGACCATACATTTGAACAACAAGCATTTCACAAATTTCACGAACCATCCTTTATTTAGAGCACTCCCACTATGCCTCCTTCTCATCTAAGGTTTCAAAAATAAATTCCTGGAATCTGTACTCCCCTGAGCTTGACTTTGATGATTTGGCTATCATATCAATGCTCCTTAGGGTTCGACACACATCTATCTCTGACATGGAATCTGGATGATTTGGAAAATTGCTTGAATGTCGTCGACACCTGCAATATGGCAACCAACGCCTGACCTTTTCTCCCCGGCACCTACATATTTCCTCTTAGCACCTGGAGTTAAGGTTTAATTCTGGCACCTCTTTTGAATTAGATTGGTGGGATATATCCCACATTTGAGCCGAGAAACTATTTCAAAGCATTGATATACACCAACGTTGCCAATACATATCGACAAGTTGAGAACATTACGCCCCTCATGTGTTCCTCTTCCATATGAATTGGTGCATGCGCTTGGTCGTTGGTCATTGACTTGCATGTGTATCGTGTTGACTCTTGGTTTGTGTGTTGGATGTAAGTGCATAGATTTTGGCCACTGTTAACTTGGAGGATTGGCGCTCGACCAATAATGTTTTACCAAAATTTTAATATATGCCATGTTTCTGTATCATGCCCGAGAACTTATTTGGCTTACCAAAACTAACAACAAAGCCAAATTTTGGTTAATAAAACCAAAATTTGAAATTATAGAACCTTTGCCCAAGCGATCCTGAAAATGCACAAATTAGTATGTAACGAAATTTTCCTTACAAAATCTATGTAAGGTGATGATATTGTGTGAAACTCATGTGCCCGAAGACAGAGAGTTTTGTCCTTTTCACCTTTCCACTACATGTCGTGAAGCAATGTTAGGTCTTTGATCATTTGGAAATAATTTAAAAGATGGAATGTTATTTTCAATCCCAAAATCATGAATATCAATCAACATAATGATTATCCTATAAACTTATAGGACCCTAACATAGGCTCCACCTGGGGATGGCAGCTCCACGTGAGGTGTCAAGAATCTAGGAACTATGAGTGTGCAGACCAACTGTCTTATTCATTGGGTTGTTCCCAAATTGAAACATGTGCCCATTTCTTGTACCTATTCCAGACCGAATGGATACAAACCAAACTAAAATACTATTAAAAAACTGAAAGAGAATGAAGTTCTCATCTTGTTGATCTTATTGGCACACTCCTACCTACCCTAATATACTGATAGTTTCTCTGTTCTAAATGATACAATAATTCCAGTGCAACCAATCAAGCAACTTCTTATATACATTGACTTATGGACTATTTATTAAAAACATTAGAGAAACAATTTGACCCTCTGTCCAGAAAACCCAAGGTGTGCAGTGTAATGGCAACTGTAGATGGATGTGTAGAATGGAACCAAAAATATCCTTCATATAATCAGCTACAGGATAGATAAATTCATAGTTTATTGATATACCTTTTATGCTCCCAATGACAAGTTGATCCTGGATAACCTCTTCAATTCCTTCATCAAGGCTAATCCTTGATTCCATCTCTACAAAATCGAGTTCACAACCATATCCTTCCTCTATCTGCAGGTCAAATGGTATAACAATTTCCTCTCTTTTTGGAGGAGGAAGACTTTCCAAGAATTGTTTAGGATCTTGGAAATCATGTGACTCAAATTGAACATCAAATAGTTCAAATTCATTTTCTAATCTTTCAGTAACTAAACCAAGAAAACAACTTTTACTTTTGGGTGTGAATCGACTGGATTTCAAACAAAGAAATATTGTTGTTGAGAAAATATCATCAATCTGAAATTCTGCTAACTCATCCCTCAAAGTTTGTAACATTTCACCAGAGGGAGGGTTTTCCACATACCCTGTCATCTTGGATCAGCATAAATTCTCTGAAGTTTGGATTCTTTGGCTAAGCCCCAGCCCGGACGCACCCTAAAGTGCAACAACACTTCACTTTAAATATAAGTGGCACACTTATAGGGTTAAGTACCAATGCGTGGGATAGTGGTAGTCCACACTCTGCTAAGACGTTACCTCCGTGGGGGAGGTCCCAGGTTCCAACCCCGTGGACTCCCAACCATAATTTTATTAGATAGCAGGGTGCCATGTTGCAGCCCATGGCTAGGCCATGTGGCACCTTATAACTTGCCAAAAGACTGCCACATGTCCAACCACAACTCAATATCCGACTAACCAATCAACATATGCCACATCATCATATGACATGTCAGTGTATGGTCCCTGCCACGTCAGCGTACAGTACCTGCCATGTCAGCGTACGGTCCTTTCCACGTCACCTGTACAGACTGTACAGTCAACAAAATTTTCATGTTTGGCAAAACAGACAGAACGCGATATCTCGCTCATACAGTGTCTGTTTGAACCCGTTCGAATTGCACTGGGTTCGTGACGATGAGGCCTATGTCCCTGTTTGTTTTGAAGTGATTTTGAGCACTTTGAATTTTGAGAAAAATTTGATCCCCTGGATCACTCCTCCCCATTGGGAAGATTTTGGACCTCCAAAAGACTACTTTCAGTCTATATAAAGATGAGGGTATAGTTCCCTCACCTTTCCAACCTCAATCCACTTGGCCTTGCTTGGATTTGTGTCCTTAAGACCAACTCGAAGGTATTCCACATTTCCTCGTTTTGAAGTTCTCATCCTCCTGTCAAGGATTGTGTCTTCATGCAGTTCTGTAAGATATTCTGGCGAGAAATCATCTATAGAAGGAATCCGGACATGCTCTCCTTGATCATCAATCAAAGGAGGCTCATACAACTTCAAATTATCAACATTGACAATTGCATACATTTTCATATAGGGAGGCAAATCCAAATGGAAGACATTGTTACAAATCTTTCCAAGAACTTTGAAAGGTCCATATCTAATTGGTTTCAGTTTTTTACCTTCTCCTTTAAGCCTCTCTTTGCTGATGTAAAGCCAAAATTCATCTCCAACTTGGAAACTGTGATCAACACGATGCTTGTCATGTCTTGCCTTGTACTTGGCTTCACTCTTTTCTAACTGTTCTTGTACCATTTGATGTATCAACTGAATTTGTTCAATGAACTTTTCTGCCCTATCAATGTCATATTGACCATCAATAGAAATATATTTCCCAAAGATAAAATCTAAAGGAGATTTGGGAAAATAGCCAAAACATGCTTCAAATGGCAATGTTTGCGTCGAAGAGTGCTTAGCCCGGTTGTAAGCATGCCGAATGTAGTGTAAATGCTCATCCCAAAGTTTAGGATGCTTGCTGCAATAACCACGAAGAAGATGCACCATTGTTCTATTAACCACTTTTGTTTGACCATCGGTTTACAGATGAAAAGATGTTCTCTTTTTCAGTTTGGTGTCCATGAGTGCCCATAAAATTGACCAAAAGTTCCCAATAAATAGAGAATCTCGTTCAAAAATAATGGATTTAGGCAACCCAAAATGTACCCAAACATGTTGAAAGAACATTTGTGTCGTTTTCTCCGCTGTAACTTGCTTCTTACAAGGCATCAAAATACACATTTTGCTGAAATGATCAACCACAACATAAAGATAATCATGATATTTTTTTGACATAGGTAAACCTCCTACAAAATCCATGGAAATGCTTTCCCAAGGACGAGAAGGAACCGAAAGTAGAGTATACAAACCCAACTTTCTATTGCTAGGTTTTCTTGTAGCACATAACAAACATCCTCTTACATATCTTGAAACACTTTCATTCATTTTAGGCCAATAACAATACCTTTGCAAATTAGCCATCGTTTTGCCTACACCAAAGTGACCAGAAATAAGAGAAGAATGATCTTCTCTTATAATGTTGATTCTTTCACCCTGTGGAATACATAGCTTGCCAAGATGATACAAAATATTATCATGCACATGGTAATCCAATTCCTCAACATGGTTAGAATGACACAAAGTCGCATACACTTCTTTAAAATCAACATCTAAAGCATATTGTTCAACATAGATTTCATGCATGATAGGATTATGCTTAAGAATAACTGAAGCACTAATAATAGGCCTAGAAATCATATTAGCAACTTTGTTATAAATTCCCTTCTTATACCTTATGACCAAGTGGAATTGTTGTAGAAAACCCATACATCTGAAGTGCCTTGCTTGTTGTAGCTTTGTTTGTGATTGTAAGTATTGCAATGGTTGATGATCTATGTGAATGATATTTTCTTTTCCCAACAAATAATGTTTCCATTTTTTCACACTTTGCACCAATGCATACAACTCCTTATCATAAGTAGGATAGTTAATTACAACGCCATTAAAGTTTCAGAATGAAAACAAATGGGCTTACCATGTTGTAACAAGACTGCTCCCATTGCATAATTGCTTGCATCAGTTTGGATTTCAAAAGGTTGTCTCAAATTTGGAAGTGCAAGAACTGGGTATGAACTGATTTTCTCCTTCAAAGTATCAAAAGCCTTTTGTTTCTTTCCTCCCCATTGGAAAACTTTCTTAATGCTTGTTACTACATGTAATGGAGCTGCAATTGAAGAAAAGTTAGCAATAAACTTTCTCCAATATTGGGTTGCTCCCAAAAAACTTCTTACCTCTGTCACATTGTTGGGATTGGACCACTCCAATATGACTTTGACCTTGGAGGGATCAATTTTCAACTCTCCTCCACCAACAATATGCCCCAAGTAAACAAGTGAGGTCTTTCCAAACTCACATTTAGACATCTTCAAAAACAACTTTTCTTTTCTCAAGACATCTAAAACTTGCTTTACAT
>SNQJ01S0064952.1:82314-111280 GCA_010110895.2 Picea sitchensis
CTTTTTCTTGTTGAGTTTCATTGAGGCTACTACTACTTGAAGAACTAGTACTTGCAAAAGAACCCTTACCTTGATAACCCATGGCTGTAATTTTTGTTTCATCACCCGAATCAGAACCTAAATCTTGTTGTATGGTTGCAACAGTATTTGGCTTCCCTTTGTGGCTAAAATTTTTGGGTCTTTTTTCAGGATGAAGTTTCCAACAATGGTCTTCATCATGGCCATCCTTTGAACAATGTTTGCATGTAAATTTTTCTCCCTCTTTCTTAATAGAAGCGATTTTTTTCCCATTTCCCTTGAAATTCCTCTTTCCCTTGTCTCCATGACTGAAAATCTTCTTTCCGCCCTCATGAGTTTCATTCCTCCCTCTTGCTTCCAAATGAGTTGCCCGAACACAAACTTCATCTAAATTTGAAGGGTTAAACATGAGTATTGTATGTCTCAAGTAACTATGTAAAGCTCCAATGTATTTGAGTAAAGTTTCTTGAGAAGACAAATCTACTCCCAAAATCAAAGCTCTTCTCCTAAATTCTTGAGTAAATCTTTGCACATTTTCCCCTCTAGCTTGTCTAAAATTTTGCCAATCCATAATAGCTTTCTGCATGTATACTAATGGATAGAATTGTTTTTTAATTGCAACAATGAAATCATTCCAAGAGGACAAAATTTTACCGTGTTTCTTCACGTCCTCTTGAGTTTTGGCTTCCCACCAAATGAGTGCTACACTATCCAATCTTAAAGAAGCAAGATGAATTTTAGTTTCATCATCTTGAATTCTTTGTATCCTACAATACACTTCAATCGGACGAATCCAATTATCTAATTTCTCAGCATTTACCTCTCTGTTGTACATTGGCAATTCAAATTTAATATCAAGCTTTAACAAAGGAATTTGTGGAGGAATTTTACCATGTCCCTTTGGAGAATTTGGAGGTGGTTGTGAAATGGTAGAAGAAGTGGAAGATGGAGGTGAGGGAGGTGGAGTGCCACCATTCCCTCCTTTTCCCTTTGGAATCTTATCACCACTGTCTCCCTTGTCCTTTGAAGGGTTGGAGCTTTCACCTTGCAATATTGCATTTCTTTCTTCAAACAAGTTTTTCACCATTTATGTCATATCCATGAAAGCCTTTCTGAAATCTTCATCTTCAGAAGGAAGATTTTCATGACTCTCTACATGAGCCATACTTGGTGAATGCCTCCTTTAAACTTGAGGTGAGTGTATAGTCCTTCTTCTTGAAAGTTGAGAAATTGGCTCCACAAGTTGACCTTCTCCTCTTGTGAGATTCAACCTTGTACTGAGCATCATAAAACAAACACTTGCAAGTAATCAACCCTTCAAAAAAAAAACCTATGCTCTGATACCAACTTGATCTAAAAAAAAGAAGAGGCTTGTAACTTTGAAAGATTTGCAAGTTTTTAAAAATAAGTGTGCTTAGGCAAAAGGGTCAATTTGCAACACATAAGTTAAATAAACTTTCACATTCAAGGTGCATATAATAACCAGCAAAACAAAGAACAGTAAACACATAACACATCAAATGATAAAGGAGTTCACCCCTCTCTTGGGCTACATCTCCTGGTCCATCTTCCAATGGATCTTTTGTATTATTTTTTCAAAGTGATAAAATCAGTGCTTTACAGTGCTCAAAATTCCAAATAGATGGCTCCAATGGCTCCAGAACGTCCAAAAACCCCTAGCTGGGCTTTTTCGGCACCTGGTTTGGCCAAAAAATGAAGAAGATATGCTTCTTGGAAGTTTTCCCCTTCAAGCTTGTTGTCTCTGGTTCGCCAAAACGCACCTCTGTGTGTCTAACCTAGCTTCTGGATGCTTTTCGTGCCTAAAACCAGCACCTGTGCGCATTCTAGTGAATGGTTCCAAAATGTTGCACCGTTAACGGGTTTTGGGCTCCCAACGTCGGAGGTGTTGGGCACATGGGGGGCCATGTGGCCATGCCCCAACACTGAGTTAGGGCATGTTTAAATGGTGGAATGAAAGTTTGAAAAGTGGCGAGTTGGGCAGTGACCATTTGAACGTGCACACATAGTATAAAAGGTGGTTGCATGTGGAGTGTAACAACCGCAATCGGGAGTTGGGGCTAAGCCCCATCCTGGACACAACCCAAAATACAACAACAATTTACTTTAAATATAAGTGGCACACTTATAGGGTTAAGTACCAATGCGTGGGGTAGTGGTAGCCCACACTTTGCTAAGACGTTACCTCTATGGGGGAGGTCCCAGGTTCGAACCCTGCAGACTCCCAACCATAATTTTATTAGACAACAGGGTGCCACGTGGCAGCCCATGCCTAGGCCATGTGGCACCTTATAACTTGCCGAAAGACTGCCACGTGTCCAACCACAACTCAACATCCAACTAACCAATCAACATCTTCCCATCATATGCCACATCATCATATGACATGTTAGCATACGATCCCTACCACGTCAGCGTACGGTACTTGCCACGTCAGCATACGGTCCTTTCCACGTCAGCTGTACGGACTGTACAGTTAGCAAAATTTTGCCTATTTGGAAAAACGGACAGAACACGATATCTCACTCATACAGTGTCTATTTGAACCCGTTCTAATTGAGTTGGGTTCATGATGATGATGCCTACATCCCTGTTTGTTTTGAAGCAATTCTGAGCACTTTGAATTTTGAGCAAAATTTGATCCCCTGGATCAGTTTTGCCAGACGAGGATACAATGTCCCTTTCGTCGGGAAGATAATGAGCTTGACACTTAAGGGAAAACTATGCGAAATGAAAGGTCTAGGGAAACATGTATAAGGGTAAATTGGAATACCATAGTCCAATTTCATCACTTTGATCCAAGAAAATGTCTTTTAGCCAGAAGTCTAATTCAAAAAAATCAAATCCACACTTCGACTCTGTAATTTTGTAGTCTTTGTCAGCCAGGGGAACATGATCCAGGTCGACAGGAGGGGGAAGAAAAGGATTTTCAACAGTTTCAACGGGTTTACTTTTGGGTGCCATAGCTAACATAGATCTGAAGGCAAAAAAATTGATGACTGTAGTTACCTAGATTAATGGCGTCTATTCGACGGTGTATCTTGGTGGCAGTTAGCTTGAAAACTGGATTCGGCGTGGTGTTTGGATTTGCGAATAGTATGGAAATGGTGAAGAAATGAGGTTAAATGGTGTAGGGAAGTGTCCATTATGGCGTGGGTGGTGACTGGATGAATAACAGTCACGAGGGATGGCATTGATTTGCCAACGGGTATGAGAGGTGTGACATGTGACAAGATTTAGTGGGGTACAGTGGCAGAGTGAGGTGGGCGGTATTGGGTAAGCGGTTAGGCGGGTTCCTGGAGGGGGGGGGAGTAGGTGGTAAGTGGAATTGAGCNGGGGGGGGGAATCCAATAAGCTGTGGGGTTGACACGTTGTGTGGGTACCATGCTATGAAAACTGATTTTCCCGGACCCCCCTACCATTAAAGGAAGAAAGGTTGGGGGGTCCAAAAAGCACTGTCGGCCGTTGATCTAAACACTGCTTGATCCGCCCCTAGAAAATGTGTGCCCTTTAGTCGCTTAATGACAAAAGGTCATGTCCGCGCTAGAACTTAGGATAAAAACATATTTTGGGTAGCGCTAAGCTCCCCCTTCTTTATTTTTTCACCAAGGTATCATTTCTTATGCTAAAAAACACCAAATTCACTCAAATAAACGTATTTTCAACAATATTTTGCAAATATTTATTGAAATAGACAATATTAACCTAAATACTAGCCTAACTTAACCACCACATTAATCCAACTTAGACTGTTGGATTCATTTATTCACTAAACTAACTAATTTGGCCAAGATTAGACTGTTTGACCAAATTTATTCACTAACCTATCAACATAAATTTAAAAGGTTTGATCATGATTATACAATATGAATCAAACCAAGCTTATTTCATGGGGTTTTGTATTTTCTCTTTTTTATTTTTATTTTTATACCCTCTTTTCATTTTTTATATTTTTTATTCTTTTCTTTTTCTTTTGTCTTCTTTCTCTTTTCTTTTCTTTTTCCTTTTGTAAATCATTTGCAGAATAAAATATTATTTACAACACAATATGACTAGAGGAAGAAATTCTAATCACCAGGTGATCCTATGAAATATATGGTTATAACAGTGGCTCCACTTGGGGATGGTGCTCTCCTTGTGAGGTGCCAAGAACCAACTACCTGCTGCCTTGAATCTTCTTCTCCAATACTTTTTTTGCATCCTGATTTTCTTTATTATAACTGTAAATATAGTGATACTGATCAGCTTAGGTCCTTCTCTTTGGGATTCAATCACTTGATAAAAATCACCCACTCCTGAAATAAAAATTAAAATGGTATTTACAATGAAATGAGAGAGGAAACATGGTTATTCTTGTGAAACATAATTATTGAGAATTCTTCCATTGATGGGTCCTCCTGGCAGATCTGCTCCATCCATATCGTTGATAAAAAATACATTATTTCCTCTGTAGGCATGTATAATGAATGGGCCTTTCCATAAATTGTCAAATTTTCCATGTTTTCCCTTTTCTTCATTCCTTAAATCCCACTTCAGAACTTTATTTCCTAGCTGGAAATTATCAGCCTTGGTCCTTCTATCATAGATTCTCTTGATATTCTCTTGAATTACCTGAGTTTGATTATACACCTCTTCTATGGATTGTTGTAGCTGTATAGTTTGATTGATTCTTATTTGGATGTCATTAGGGTCTACCTATACTTCCTGCAATAACTTCATGAAAGGAACACCCAAAGAAGTAGGAAATACAAAATCCATTCCATAGACCAACTGATATGTAGACATGCCAATTGACCTCTTTGTAGTAATCCTGTTTGCCTAAAGTGCATGCACCAACTTGTTGTGCCATGATTTTTTGTTGTCCTGCAAAATCTTCTTGGTAATGTTGACCAAACTCTTATTTGAAGACTCTGCTAATCCATTTCCCTTAGGGTAATAGGTTGTAGAGTGTCCTAAGGTGATCTGATACTTGTTACAAAATTCTATCATCTTTTTCGATTTGAATTCTACTGCATTGTCAGTGATAATTTCCCGGGGCATCCAAATCTAGAAAGAACGTTACTTTCCAAAACATTTATGATCACATCATCAGTGTCTTGCCTGGTGGGTACAAATTCAATCCACTTGGTGAAACAATCAATGGCTATAAGGATCCACGTGTGTTGGCCTGATGAAGGTGGGTGAATCTCTCCAATAAAATCCAAACCCCATTTCTGAAATGGAGATTCAACTGAAATTGGATTCAAGGGTAAAGGCAGAAGTTTCCTCTTGCCTTCAAAGATATGGAATTTGTGACAGGAGGTCACTTTCTTGTGGACATCTACAAACAAAGTTGGCCAGTAGAAGCCAACTCTAATAATTTTATTGGCAGTGGTTTTCCAATTCAAATTTCCACCACAGTCTCCTTCATGGAACTCGTGCAAAGCTTTGTCAACTTCATATTTCAACAAACAATTTAGTAGAATACCTCCATCATCTTTCCAATACAGATTTCCATTAAAAATGTAATATTTCAAAGCTTTAAGTTTCAAAAATCTAGCTTTAGTTTTTGTCAAACCAGGAGGCATTTGTAGATGATGTAAAACATAAATAAGGTATGCATACCAGTGAGATTTTGATAAAACCTCTTTGACTTGTGGAGTCACCTTCTCTTCTTGTTCATCAACTACAACTAGAAAATTAATATCCAAAGCATGAAAGTTTGACTCAACCATCAGTTTGGCTAATCCTTGATCCTTGATAAGATTGGTTGGTTTGATCTCAATATCATACTCAAGGATCACAATAATCCATTTACCTCTTCTGCCATCTGGATTGTCTTGGGTCATAATATCTTTCACCACAACATTAGGGACATAAGTAATAATATGTGAGTGCAGAATATATACTCTGAAATCGTTCATTGCTTTCACCAAATCAAAAGCCTGTTTCTCCATGATGTTGTAATTCAAAGAAGCATCTCTGAGGGATTTACTGAAGAATGCTATAGGTTTTTCATGGCCTTCACTGTTCTTTTGCAAAAGGACTACTGCAATGGTATGCTCAGAGGCAAAAGAACATAAGAGGAAATCTTTGGTGTAGTCAAGACTGATAAGTACATGGGCTTGGGTCAAGGCCTGTTTCACCTGATCAAAGGAATGCTTTGCTTCTGTGTTCCATTTTATTTTTGTATCTTTTTTAAGCATGTTTGTTATGTTTCTAAGGAGTTATGCCAAGTTAGGGATAAATCTTCTCAGAAAGTTTATTTTCCCTATGAAATACTGCAATTCCTTTATGTTTCTTGGATGGTCTATCTTTTGAATCGCTTCAATTCTGCTAGGGTCTATTTTGATTCCATCTTTAGATATAATGTGTCCTAATAGTTTACCCTCTTCTAAACTAAACAAGGTTTTCTTTGGATTTAGTGAGATTCCAAACTTCTTTCATTTTTCAAAAACTTTTCTAAGGTGGAGTAAGTGTTCTTCATCTATTTTTGAAAATAGAGTTATGTCATCTAGGTATATGACAATAAATGTTCCAAGTTCATCCACAAAAGCAATGTCCATTGCTCTCTGAAATGTGGCACCAACATTCATTAAACCAAAGGGAATTTTCACATACATGAAAGTTCCCCAAGGTGTAGTGAACGCTGTTTTCTCTTGATCACGAGGGTGGAATAAGACTTGGTTGTAGTGAGAAAAGACATCTAACAAAGAGATTCTATCGGATCCAACTACCTTCTATAAACTATGATCCATTTTGGGTAAAACATAGTTGTATTTAAGGGAGACTTTATTGAGGTTTCTGAAATCAATGCAGAGCCTGATTTCTCCAGTCTTCTTTCTGGTGGGAACTAGATTGGAAACCCATTTTGAGAACCTTAGTGAGACAATGATTTTAGCATCATACATTTTCTTAATTTCCTTTTCAATTAGGGGCACCAACTTGAGGTTAATTCTCCTAAGTTTTTGTTTGAAAGGATTATGATATTCTTTTATGGGGATTTTGTGTTGTATAATACTGGTATCATAGGATTTCAAGTCTTCATATCTCCATGCAAAAACATCTACAAATTCTTTGAACAATTCAATATATTTCTGTTTTTGGGCAGGAGGTAAAGATTTGAACAATTTAATAATTTTTGGTTCTTTATCAGTCCATATATTACAATCCTCAACATCTTTTCCAGTAGGTTCAATTTTTGTTTTTTTAGCTACATCATCGAAATCAAACAGTTCTTCTAAAGGAACTAACCCTCTAGGTAGAATATCATTCTTTAATTGCAAAAAATCCGAGTTTTCTTCTTTTTTCATTTATTTCTTCTAAATCTATTTTATTTACACTTTCATTATCACTATCTACATCAATATTTGCACATTCAAAATCATTTTTGGATTGCAAGAAATCATCAATCTGTTCATCACTACCAAACACTTTCCAGTACCTGATATTGTCTAGGACAACAAGCCTACATTTCACCTCCACTGTGTATTGGCGATTTGGGTGAAACGGTATTTTATAGGTGGTTGTTGAAGTAGCCAATCCACCAGCAAGTATGTTTTGGCCTCTGGGAATCACCTGCAAGTCATATTCAATAAACCATTGAAAAAAATCCAAAACAACATTTCTATAGGCCCTTAGTCTTGGGTGTTTGGTATCATACTCACCTTTGATCTGTTTAATGATAAGTTCAAAATCACCTCTTACTGAAATTATTTTGGCACCAAGAGTTTTCAACAATTTTAGGCCAATAATTAATCTTCATACTCAACTATATTGTTGGTGCATTGAAAATTTAATTTATAAGAATGGATTTCTGAATACCTTGCTTTTGGATTATGCACCCACACCCCAGCTCCAAATCCTTCTTTACTGACATCACCACTGAAATCTAAACTCCAGAGAGGTTCTACTAGTTCATCAGTTTTTATTGTCACTATTTTATCTTCTTCATGGGTTTCTTTGCTTTCCTCCAGGTTATACACATCATCTTCGAACTGTGCAATTTGACAATCCATGTCACCATCATTATATAAAATAAAAGAGTCTATATCAGAATGAATAGAGTATAAAGGGTAGTTGTGTGGTTTCTCTTGACTACTAACCATGTACTTCATCAATGTCTCCCTGTACAATATTCTTCATTGACCAAATAAAGGATTGGTGGCATAGGACATGTCCAGTTGTAGGGTACCATGCAAATTGGCACCCCATGATCGAGATAAAAACATGCCATACTTTGGAGGAATATTTGCAACAACAATATCCATTACCATGCTTTTGGCTGGGATTTGTGCCAAGGTAATACATAAGTATTTGATCAGACCTATGCATTTAACTTTGCTTGAATCAAAGGAGTATAAGTCATTGTAAGGCCTAGTGATATCAAGCCCTAATTTCTCCATCATAGCCTTAGGCATAAGGTTGTGAGAAGCACCAGAATCCATCATGGCATTGTGTAATGTCTTATCATGAATATTTAAACTGATGTAAAAAGGAGGAATGAAACCACCTTCAGATTTTCCCTCAACTTTAGGACCAAACAATAGTTCAGTTTGATCATCCGCAACATTCACAATGTCTGTGCCTACTCCTGCTTCTATGTTCAAGGTGTTAGAGATAAAAAATCCACTGGTATTTTTGAGTATCTTCTCAACTTTTATTCAATACACTCATTTCTAAAGTTTTCTAGCCAGTATTTTAACTTCCAGATCTTCATCAAAACCATATGTGATCGTTTTCACCTGCATTTCAAAGCATCATCAGTGCCCTCCTAAACCCTAGTTTTGTGGCTTCTCTATACTTTGAAATGAAATGTATATTTTATTTCTAAATTCCTAAGCAAAAAGTGATGTGTGAGCTTAAGTGTTTTATTCCTAAACTATCCTAAGCCTAAGTCATATCACGCCAAAACCATATACCAAATTCTTTGCTAAACACCAAGCCACACCCATCTCCTTCATATCTGCTCGATTCTATATAATAAATATTCCCTCAAGCTACAATTTCAAAGCCATAAATCAAGTTCATTGACTTAATAAATTTAGATGTCGATACAAAGTCTATATGCCAAATCACTAAAACCATCCTACATGCTAGCCACGCATAACTGAGTCAAGCCTTAAGCTTAAGCCATGAGTCATTACACAGGCACCAAGTCGCATGCAACCAGAGCCACGAGGAAAGGCCATAACAGATATTACTGTTGTGAATATCAAAAGGAAGCTTCTGCAATTGTTACAGTGACCATAGTTGTCCTATGCATGCATGGCTCGGGAAGTATTAGCTCGCAGAGCATCAATGTTCAACATATTTCATATGCCAAATCATTTATTGATATAACCTAGCCGCAGGTCAAGTCAACAAGTCAGGTGCATGAGACTATGTTGAAAGAATTCAAACAGTTGAAGAAACAATATGCTGATAGGATTTTCATTGCTTTAGTTATGAAAGAGTATGATAGAGCTGCTTGGTAGGAGCTTATAGAATGAGTAGAATAAACTAGAGTTGATGCACTTGAGATTAACTTCTCTTATCCTCACGAGATGCCTGAGCGCAAGATGGGTTCTGTAGTTGGTAAAGACTGCATTATTGGAGGAGGTTTGTGGTTGGGTAAATGAAAAAGCAACAGTCCCAGTCTCGGCAAAGATGACTCCAAACGTCACATATATTGCTGAGCCAGCGAGAGTGGCATTGAGATCAGAAAGTGAAGGAATTTCAACTATTAACACAATTATGAGTGTAATGGGGATCAATCTTGACACATTACGGCCTAAACCTTGTGTGGAGGGTTATTCAACCCCTGGTGGATTCTTCAAAGGATGTGCATTCGATTTCTCTTGCAAAACTAATGTCTATTGCGCAGATGATGAAGTCCGAGTTTCATGATCCAGATTTATCACTTTCTGGCATAGGAGTTGAAAATGGAGGTCACACTGCTGAGTTTATACTGCTTGGAGCAAACACTGTTCAGGTCTGCACAGGGGTCATGATGCATGGTTATGGACATGTTAAGCAACTCTGCTCTGAGCTCAAGGACTTTATGGTGAAGCATAATTTTTCATCTATTGAATATTTCCGTGGGATATCTCTACAATATTTCACGACCCATACAGATTTGGTTCGCCGTCAACAAGAATCTATTCAGTAGAGGAAAGCTATTCGAAAATGTTTAGCATCTGATAAGGAATGGACTGGTGATGGCTTTGTCAAAGAGACAGAAACCATGGTTTCTAACTGATGACCAAATCAAGCATTTTTGTTGGTTTGCATTTCTCTAGATACTACTAAGATACTAATCTCTATTTTTAGCTTAAAGCTATATGAGAAGAAAGCATGACATTTATATTAGATTCTCCATCAAAAAGGATATTAGAGAGAATCTTGTGACACAGTTGTCACTAGAATATGTTTGCAGATATCAATTGACATACATAAGGAATGTTTTTCTTAAGACAAAGAGGAGATTGGCATTGAAGAGAATGAAAGAAAGAGCTTTCACCGGTACAGGAAGCGTATTTATAACTAGTTAGCCATTGAAAAGCAGAGCTTTCAACAACTAACTAGCAAATTTCAAGATGGAATAGCTGGTGAAACTGCAGAGAAGAAATTTTGAGAATTTAGAGCTCAGACAGGATGATTTTTGGGTGATTGGAAGTATAAGGTGACATCAAAGAATTAATCACCAAATTTTTGAGAATTTAGAGCTCAGACAGGATGATTTTTGGATGATTGGAAGTATAAGGTGACATCAAAGAATTAATCACCAAATTATGAAGTATTTGGTTTCAAGGTTTTGTGGAGATATATGAGGTAGATGCTCACATGGTCCACTAAGATTTTGTTCACAGCTAGTGAAAGCTTTCAGCCATTGAAGACATGTGTCCTTCTCATCATCGACACATCAGAGGCATAGAAAATGAAGGAGAACCAGATGTCAGAGAAAATTTTTGAACACAGTTCGATCTAAAGGAACTAGATTTAGTTAGCTTATTGTATTAGTTTTGTACTCTGTTTTCTATATTTAGAAATCCAGATCCAGTTTTCTAGGATCTGAGACTTATTGTAAAGGCTATAAATGCCTATCATTTGGAGAGACTAGGGTTCGATTTTGGATACAGGAACTATACCTTTGTAACAAACTTTTCATATGATAATACAAATCACAAGTTTCTCTCTCTATTAATGTCAAATTTCCACCCTTCTTCTGTACTCTTATTCAAGTTGTTTTAACTGCAAAATGATTGTCATCTCATTAGTTAGTTCATAACTTGATTAATAGCTTCTTACATTGTTTATTAAACCCATCATTGTGTATCTGGTTTATAAGCATTGTCTTCTTCACCCACTTAAAGCTATTATCTGATTATTGATCCTTGAGGGCATTGGTTTATTTGATTATTCATTTTGACTGTCTGGATACCATATTGTAGTTGAGTTATCCCATTGATCCACATATACAAAAACACAAAAACAAGTTTACCTTAAGTTACCAAGCATCTTTGACCCACAACCTCAAAGAGTTTCTTGGAGTGATAACAAATTGGCATCGTTGCCGGGGAGAGGAGATTGAAGCTCAACTTCCTTGGGAGATGACATAGATCCAACTTTGATGATAGACAAATCCTAGACATTATATTGGTTGTAATCATCTATCTGGTGACTCCATGAAGGACGGATTCAGTGGCGACTTTGTTGTTCAGAAATTTGTTGGCGACTCCACGATTAAAGATTCCACTGGGGAGGATCCGATTGACATAAGATGAAGAGGTTAAATTTCAATTCTAGGTATCAATTCATTAGTTTTCTTCATGAACTATTGTATTTCATTATCACCTCTTTCATACTTTTCCCTTCGCATGTAAAGAGAATCATTTTCTGTTTTGTATATTCAAAAAATCATCATTCTTCCTGTATATACCCAACCTTAAAAAAAGAAATCTTGCAGCCTGCTTTTACGACATAAGTAAGTTCAATAACTTTACCTCAACACATTCACAAAGATGAATTTTGCATTCCATTCTCTCTTGAATCCAATAACCCTTCTGACTTTGTGGACATTGAAATTGATTCCAAACCCTCTCAGATTTCAGCACCTTTTCACATTACTGATAAATTTTCTCATCAAATTATTAAATTTCATGATCAACCCACTGCCTTTCAAATTAAAATCAAGATGAATATGTTCAAGCCTTTGAGGCTGCCCTATTTCCTTCATCCTTACCCCCTTGACTGTTTTGAATATCTTCCCCAGTTTTCTGGAGAGAACCCAGTTTCAGTTGAGAGGCACTTGGAATCCTTTGAGGATTTTATTGATCGGTTCGAGATTATTCATGAAGACATGATCATAAGATTTTTCTCTAAGGTGTTGATTGAAGATGTTGTAATATGGTTTAAGGGTCTAAGAGTTGACTCCATTCGCTCTTGGATCGAATTCTCTAATTCTTTTTCCAAGCATTGGGGTAAGAACAAATCATTGGATTCATACCTCACTGAATTTTATGCTTTGAAGAGAGATCAAGACGAAGTTTTGCTTGTCTTCAACAGAAGGTTCTATAGGATATATTATGACATACCTTTAGAGATCTGACCCACGGAGATTGCTTCCATGGTATACTATGTTATGGCTCAACATTCAGAGCTTGTGCTTTTCCTGCTGGAAAGGAAATCTTCATTGTTAATGAGTTTGTTTGAAGATGCCCAAGAGGTGGAGGAGAACATTTGTGCTTCCAGGAGGACCCGGGAGTGGGTTGAATTTGAAAATCCGCATCTTCCTGAGCCAACAGAATGTCAGTGTGGCTTAGATTTTGAGTAGGAAGGTTATGAGTGTGAAACATAATTGGAACAACAACATACATGTGAGTTTATTTTAGAGTCAGATCTGGATTCTTTAATATTGGTAGAGTTCTCTAGAGACAGGTATGAATATGAAGTTTATAATCATTTTACAAGCCAAATTGAGCCTATGATAAGCAATGATTACATAGGAAATTATATATTTTTAGCTGATCCTAATCCATATCATGTAAAACTTGTTATGTTATCCTCTTGTGATCATTATTCTGAAGAAGAAGATTTAAAAATTTGTGAAGATGAGCAGTTGTCTTTTGGTCAAAAGACAATAGAAATTAATGAAGACAGTCTTCAGTTTTTAGATTGGCAGATGGAAGGAAAGTTTGCAGCTGACCTTCTATATCCCAAATGTTGTCAGGAATTAAACATTTACGAAGAATTTTCTGCAGTAGAAGATACCCCTTTCTATGACCAAGAAATTGGTGACCTACAGAATGACAAGCTTAGCGTAGATACCTTTGACATTGTACCAAATGCATTTACTGTCTTTGGTTGTCGTGAAGATCAAATTATTCATTTCAAAAATTCAAAAGATAATCAGTATATTGACATATCAACAGATGATAGTTTCAAATCTGCAACAAATACTAAGGATAGCCTTCAACTTTCAGATTGGCAGACAAAGGGAAATCACAACAGATATGGGGAAAAAGATGATGAGCAGATGTTTTCAGCGTGTGACAGTTCTGGATCTGCAACAAAGGTTGAGCTATCTACATTTAACTTTGACACTAGTGAAAGCAACCAGAAGTACCAACAACAACAACAACATTTCAGTTCTTAGTTGGATTAGCAACAAGTAGAGGTATTTCTTTGTGGATTTGTTGACCCTATTGCAGATTATTTGGAGATTATAAGCATCTTAAATACCAAAATATTTTTGTCAGGAGAAGGACAATTTTGTCATCTTTTCCAATTGCATTTCTGCTTGTTATGGTTTCTTATATTTTTAGGGTCAAGATCAAGCATGATGTCAGTAAATCAATTTCTTATGTGGCTTCATTGGAAGCATGATTTCACTTGATAAGAGCTAGTTTTTTTGGTTAGGAGTAGGAATAGATAGGAGAATAAGTTCTTCATCGGAGCAAGTAGACTCTTTCAGTTTTGGTTGTTGAATAAGCAAAGCAAGCTATAGGAAGATTATAGATTTGCAGAGGATCGGTTATAAAATCCATATGACTCCATGCCCAATGCTAAATGAAACTGGAACTACTAGGTTCTTGAAAACCTCACAGGGAGGTCTCCATCCCAGTTGTAGCCAGATGTTAGCGATAAAAAATCCACTGGTATTTTTGAGTGTCTTCTCAACTTTTATTCAATACGCTCATTTCTAAAGTTTTCTAGCCAGTATTTTAACTTCCAGATCTTCATCAAAGCCATATGTGATCATTTTCACCTGCATTTCAAAGCATCATCAATGCCTCCTAAACCCTAGTTTTGTGGCTTCTTTATACTTTGAAATGAAATGTATATTTTATTTCTAAATTCCTAAGCAAAAAGTGATGTGTGTGCTTAAGTGTTTTATTCCTAAACTATCCTAAGCCTAAGTCATGTCATGCCAAAACCATATACCAAATTCTTTGCTAAACACCAAGCCACACCCATCTCCTTCATATCTGCTCGATTCTATATAATAAAGCTTCAGGCTCAAGCTACAATTTCAAAGCCATAAATCAAGTTCATCGACTTAATAAATTTAGATGCCTATACAAAGTCTATATGAAAAATCACTAAAACCATCCTACATGCTAGCCACGCATAACTGAGTCAAACCTCAGGCTTAACCCAGGAGTCATTACACAGGCACCAAGTCGAATGCAACTAGAGCCACAAGGAAAGGCCATAACAGATATTATTGTTGTGAATATCAAAAGGAAGCTTCTGCAATTGTTACAGTGACCATAGCTGTCCTATGCCTGCATGGACCGGGAAGTATTAGCTCGCAGAGCATCAATTCTCAACATAGTTCATATGCCAAATCATTTATTGATATAACCTAGCCGCAGGTCAAGTCAACAAGTCAGGTGCATGAGACTATGTTGAAAGAATTCAAACAGTTGAAGAAAGAATATCCTGATAGGATTCTCATTGCTTCAGTTATGAAAGAGTATGATAGAGCTGCTTGGCAGGAGCTTATAGAATGAGTAGAATAAACTGGATTTGATGCACTTGAGATTAACTTCTCTTGTCCTCACAAGATGCCTGAGCGCAAGATGGGTGCTGCAATTGGTAAAGACTGTGCATTATTGGAGGAGGTTTTTGGTTGGGTAAATAAAAAAGCAACAGTCCCAGTTTGGGCAAAGGTGACTCCAAACGTCACAGATATTGCTGAGCTAGTGAGAGTGGAATTGAGATCAGGAAGTGAAGCAATTGCAACTATTAACACAATTATGAGTGTAATGGGGATCAATCTTGACACATTACGTCCTGAACATTGTGTGGAGGGTTATTCAACCCCTGGTGGATTCTTCAAAGGCTGTGCATCCGATTGCTCTTGAAAAAGTAATGTTTATTGTGCAGATGATGAATTCCGAGTTTCCTGATCCAGATTTATCACTTTCTGACATAGGATGAGTTGAAAATGGAGGTCACGCTACTGAGTTTATACTGCTTGTAGTAAACACTGTTCAGGTCTGAACAGGGGTCATGATGCATGGTTATGGACATGTTAAGAAACTCTGCTCTGAGCTCAAGGACTTTATGGTGAAGCATAATTTTTCATCTATTGAATATTTCCGTGGGATATCTCTACAATATTTCACGACCCATACAGATTTGGTTCGCTGCCAGTAAGAAGCTATTCAGTAGAGGAAAGCTATTCGAAAAGGTTTAGCATCTGATAAGGAATGGACTGGCGATGGATTTGTCAAAGAGACAGAAACCATGGTTTCTAACTGATGACCAAATAAAGCATTTTTGTTGGTTTTCATTTCTCTAGATACTACTCAGATACTAATATCTATTTTTATCTTAAAGCTATACGAGAAGAAAACATGACATTTATATCAGATTCTCCATCACAAAGGATATTAGAGAGAATCTTGTGACACAATTGTCACTAGAATATGTTTGCAGATATCAATTGAAATACATAACAAATGTTTTTCTTAAGATAAAGAGGAGATTGGCATTGAAGAGAATGAAAGAAAGAGATTTCACCGGTACAGGAAGCGTATTTATAACTAGTTAGCCGTTGAAAAACAGAGCTCTCAACAACTAACTAGCAAATTTCAAGACGGAATAGTCGGTGAAACTGCAGAGAAGAAATTTTGAGGATTTAGAGCTCAGACAGAATGATTTTGGGTGATTGGAAGTATAAGGTGACATCAAAGAATTAATCACCAAATTATGAAGTATTTGGTTTCAAGGTTTTGTGGAGATATATGAGGTAGATGCTCACATGGCCCACTAAGATTTTGTTCACAACTGGTGAAAGATTTCAGCCACTGAAGACATGTGTCTTTCTCATCATCGACACATYARAGACACAACAAATGAAGGATAACCATATGTCAAAGACAATTTTTGAAGACAATTCGATTTAAAGGAACTAGATTTAGTTAGCTTATTGTATTAGTTTTGTACTCTGTTTTCTATATTTAGAAATCCAGATCCAGTTTTCTAGGATCTGAGACTTATTGTAAAGGCTATAAATGCCTATCATTTGGAGAGACTAGGGTTCGATTTTGGATACAGGAACTATACCTTTGTAACAGACTTTTCATATGATGATACAGATCACAAGTTTCTCTCCCTATTAATGTCAGATTTCCACCCTTCTTTTGTACTCTTATTCAAGTTGTTTTAACTGCAAAATGAATGTCATCTCATTAGTCAGTTCATAACTTGATTAATAGTTTCTTACATTGTTTATTAAACCCATCATTGTGTATCTAGTTTATAAGAACTCTCTTCTTCACCCACTTAAAGCTATTATCTGATTATTGATCCTTGAGGGCATTGGTTTATTTGATTATTCATTTTGACTGTCTGGATACCATATTGTAGTTGAGTTATCCCATTGATCCACACATACAAAAACACAATTTTTTTTTTACCTTAAGTTACCAAGCATCTTTGACCCACAACCTCAAAGAGTTTCTTGGAGTGATAACACAAGGCTCTGATCAGTTGTGAATTGTAAGCGTTCTTGTTCATCAGTTCTGACAGAGGAATAAGTGTTTTCAATTTGGCCAATTCACTTTCCAGACTGAATGTGGTAGGAATTCTGTTTTGATTGTGAAGATCTGATTTCTCAGCCACATTATTCTGTGTAGTAGGATTGGGATGACTGGTGGAGGCAACCTCAGTTTGAGTTGTCTTTGGTGTAGAGTCGGGTGTTCTTTTTGTAGGGGCCTCTGAGTTTTTCTTTTTAGGAACTTTCTTGGCAAGAGCATCTAAGGTTTTCCTAATTTCAGAAGCTTTCTTGGTTGCGTTGTCATTAGAATTTTTACTTCTTAAGTTGTATTGCCTATGAACTTCCATTATTTCATTTTCAAAGGCTTGTGGCTCCGGCTCTTCCTCATCTACTTCGGTCTATGAAAGGAGAAAAAGGTCTTGTTCTTCTTGAGTAAGAAATATGGAATCATTGTCATTAACTCCCATAAGATTTATGTTAATGTCATATAATCCCTCAATAGTTTCTTCCCCCTCCTTATCATAGTTTTCCTGAAAGGGTGGCCTAATCTGATGATCAAGGCCTCTCTGTTCTCGTTGTTCCCTAGGCTCTCTTTTTCTGATTTGGGAAGAATTTCTCCTGAAATTGGGATTTTAGATTTGAGGGGCAGGTTGATTATCTCTAGGTGGGTTCCTGTAAGTGATTTCTAACCTCTCTATCATTCTTTCCATAGTTCCAACTAAAAAATCTATTTTGGCATCTATAGTGGAAGTCGAAGGTTCTTCCTTGATTGTGACTCTCCTTTTTGTTCTTTTCCTAGCTCTCCTAGGGAGCAGGTTTGCTTCAACACTGACAATACATTCCTGCATATCTTCCAGAGTTGCAAGGTTTCTTTCTCTCAATTGGTAGGACATATCAACATCGAAGCCATCAGGGAACTTGATCAAGGCCAAGCCTTGAGGAGGTTTAATTTTAGCAGGAATTGAATTATTGATATTATTAAAATGAGTGCAATAGTCCTGATCAATTTCCCTTTGGTTTCTTCTGATATTTTCATATTCAGATAAAATTTGCAGAGGGTTTTTATTTACCTCCCATCTACTGAGAAAATATTGGTGAAAAGCAACAATGTAAACAATGCTAGCAACAGGTAATGCTTTGAACCATTTCTTAACATCACCAGTGAAACTTTGTGAAAAGAGTCTCATTTGGACATCTACCTCATATATTTCTTGTAAATCAAAGAATTCATTCATTTTGTCCACATGTTGTTGCAAATTAAGGCTTCCCGTGCCATCAAACCGAGGAATCCTAGTTTGATAGTCTTGGGGCATGTTATGTAAGGGAGAAAATAGAACCAAGGGATCATATCTTGCTGCCATGACTGGTGGAGGAGGTTGGTTAGCAAGAATTCTTGTATTAGTCTGCATTGTAACCTATACAATCGCTGGAGAAGTGATAGAAGATGTGGAAGAAGTGGAGTTGGGAGATGTAGGATGATTTATTTGGGTGTTAATGGAAGCTGCAGAGATGGAAAGGGAAAAAATTTCAACAGATTGTTGAAAGTAAGCTTTATGAAAATATTGGTCAAAGTCTGATGCTAAACCTTGTAGTTTCTCAAAATCTTGGAGGATTTGTTGATCAAGATCAACTTTAGGAGAGTGTCTTTCAGGGGTTCTCGGTTGGAGGATGGTTTGATATAGGACTATTTCATCCACAAAGATATCAGATTTGATTCTGAACAGGCTATGCTCAAAAGGAAGATCAAACTGGATGTCTTGAATTGAGACAAGCTTCTATGGAAGAGAAGTGGCCCTAGGAAGAGGACTACTACTCCCTTGACTTTCTACTGTGTTTCTTTTTCTGATTATTTTTTATGGATTATCTATTACTATTATAGGTTCTAGATCAAGGTGAGATCAGGTATGAATTCTTTTTGGAGCCATAACTTTAATTTTTTGAAACCTAATTAACTATTTACAAATTTTAACAACCTATGAACATTTATCTCTTGAAAGTTAGATCTTTGATTGTTCAGAAATAAAGTTTTCTTATCTAGGGAAGACAATTTATAAATTTGAAAAATTTGTTCAGTCCCCAGTATGGTTGCCACTATATTAGCACTCTGTAATTCCCATAGGTTGTCAATGGCATAAGAAATTGACAGAGGTAACTATCAAAACCACTTTTGAAACTGGGATCTAGCCCTGCAAGTTTCGGAGAGGGATCTCTCTGTATGATTTAGATTTGTTTAGGTTTTTAGATATTAGGCTAGTTATGATAGTTTGAATTTGTTTGTTGTTTATAAAGTTTGGTTGAAGGAATGCATTAAAATTCCATTGGGATATGAGGTCGGTATTAAAGATCAGAATCAGATGCATCTTTTTATGAGGTTTCTTCATAGGGAAGGTTAGTGAAACTGTTGGATCTATTGAGATTAAATGAGACGGAGAAGACATAAAAAATGAGAAATTCTACCAGGCAAGGGAGTAGTTAAGAATTCCCTTACTCAATATCAGATGAAAAACATATAGACCATTTAAAGACCAGAAACAGAGTATGCAATATAAATTTTGTTCTATTTACTTCCTTTTAATGAATCAGATTTGAAACACATAGATGAATACTGAGAATAAGAAAACATTTAACAGAGAAAGAAAAACATCACCAACAATTTGACACAAGAATCCTGTAAATTGACATGTTTTATTACTGGTCAATCATTTTGAAAATATTACACTATAGCTCCTTGGGTGAAAAAAAAAACCCTCAATACTTCGAAGGAAGAAATATTTATACAATAATTTGCATCTCATCCTGTCATAAATGACCAGGATATTATGGAGAAAAATCTAACTAACTAGATCTCAAATTACAAAATATAGGAATGTTGTTGATCTATTCGGATCCTTGGTGCTGATTTTGTGGAATCAGTTGATGACTCATCATATTTGACTTGACTGTCTGCTCCATGCTGATTCGAATCTCCACATCACTTTTACTCAAGTAAAGAACACAAGTCTTCCCATCTCTTTTTACTAGGGATGGAAACCTTGAGTAACTTTCTATATATCTCGTCCATCTCAGTATACTTGGAAAAAGTGGGCTTTGTGATGAAAATGTGTATTATCTCATGTTGGATGCTCAAGTACAACTGTAATGTTTCTAGGAAATCATTTCCAGTAATGCTTCCTTGTATACCTGCAAATTTGGAATCATACTTGTCCACTGTATTGATCTTCTTCTTGTAATCTAACAGAGTGATAATCTTGTCATTTATTACCAGTAGTCCAGGGAGGGCCTTCTTGTGAAGTACTTCAATATTGCTAAAAAATATCTGCACTCGAATGTCCATTACCTGAGCTTTCTCCTCCAGTTGCAGCATCAATCCTTTCTTGGTCAAGACCTTCTTGACCTCAAGTATGGTCTATGTTCTATATTCAATCTCCAATTCTTCCAACTCCTCCTTGTTCTTGGAGTTTAGGAACCTGATGAGCTTAGTGGCCTCTGTAGGTCTTTCCCCCATTTCTTCTCTGATTTTTTCAATGGCTTCTCTCACCTTCTGTACCAATTCATGTTTTTCAAAAATAATTTGTATGAATGGCCATATTTGTACCATAGAATTCCTTATATCCATACATATGTTTTCCTTGGCCTCAGATAATGTCTTGGCCATGCCAGTATCCTTCTGCAACTTCTGTAGTTGTTGACTGAGTCTCTGATATTTATGCATTTTTGCATGATAGATGGAATGGAACATGGAATTCAGGTCTTGGGGTATTTTCACCTCTTGCAACTTTCTGATTTCCTCCCCTTGAAGGGACATATCTTCCATAGACTTCACTAGCTTCTCAAAAACATCTGGAACTTTCACTAGGATAGATGATGCAATCTATGATGTTGTGGCTGATGCTGCTATACTAAATCCTATGAGAGGAACTGCATCCAGTGGAATAACAACCATCTACACACTCTGTTCTTTCTCTTTGACCAATTTGTCTAAGTTAGCCTCCATCTCTTTTATCTATGCATTTTTCTCCATGATCAGCTTTAGCATCTCCTCTTTGTGGCCTTCACTTTCAACCATCTCATTTTCTTGTGAATCCTCAGTGGCTGGAAGTTCCAGTTTCTTTCTCGAAGAGTCTATATCAAAATTTTTCTTCTTCAACAATTCTTCAACTGCCTTGACATTCGATGGATCATATCCAATATTTAACACTAACTCTTCTAGGGATTTGATCTTATTGTCTTTGGCCAAAGAGGATATCTTTTCCAGCTTCTATTG
Source organism: Picea sitchensis (assembly GCA_010110895.2). Classification (NCBI taxonomy): domain Eukaryota; kingdom Viridiplantae; phylum Streptophyta; class Pinopsida; order Pinales; family Pinaceae; genus Picea; species Picea sitchensis. The sequence continues at coordinate 103,584 of SNQJ01S0064952.1, forward strand.
AGATTGGATATTATTCAGAGACACTTGCAAATTTGAAACATTCGATGATGTGTTTTTCAAAGTGGAGAACATCATCTCCCCTTGTTTTCTTGTGCATGCCCATTTGGTCTGCTGGATGGACCTCCTTCACATCAAACTCAAAAGAAGTTTTATTGTAGTCAACAACTGTCTTGGGATGAGGTACTTGTGCTTGAATGAATGCCATGTGCATTCTTCCCTTCTCCATGTCAAATGATGATAGTAATCTATGTTAGGCAGTAGAGGTATGCCTCCAAAACTGGGCATATGTATTTCTATTCAGGAGTTCATTCCTCTTCTTGATTTGTTTGTATTTGTCAAAGAAATTTGACCCTGATGGATCATGAGAGGACTCGACTGACAGAGTAGTGTCTGTTTGTTTTTTGGATGAATATGTGGACACTATGTGTTGACTGCTTGAGAATGTTGATGAGTGTGGTCCCTCCATGACTATGGTGGACTGTGTTTCACACTCTTTAAGCATGTCTCGTGTGTGACTATTTTTATCCCTCTTCCTGTAAACTTGAAAATCTTCAGCTGACACCTCTATGACTGAAGGTGAAACCTATTTCTTGGCTCTCTTTTCTGTTTGCATTTGAGGAGTGATGGTATGTGAAATATTGACAGGGGGAGGTTGTTCTTATGTTTCCAACAATGAATTTTCTTACCAATAGGTTTGATTCATATACTTTTCTACTTCAGGCTTGTGTAGATGAGCATAAGGAGGATTCTTCCATTTGACCTTGATTTATGATATGATACCAAATGGGTCATAATTCCATGTGAAGCTCAGATCAAAGTTCATCTGTTTCAATAGGTTGTTAGCCTCTTCTCCTGCAACTCTGTTGTTGCATATGAAAGAACCAATTTGGAATTTGATTATGAGTTGCTTTTTATTCTTAGTTGATAAAAAATGGATGTCATCATAGTTTATTATTTGCCTGATATACTCTAATGCAAAGATCTTGATAGGGAGATATTTTGGCAGTTTGTATGGTGGAAATTCACATATGTATACTCTGATCTCAGTATGGTTCTGGTAAATATACCAATCCCATACTTTTTCCAAGTCATAGAGGTGAATAATTCTCTGGACTTCTTCATTGTTTCTTGGTTCCATTCTGCTTCTGAGCATGCACACCACTGGATGATAAAAATGATCAATGAAATATCTAAAGCTAAACTTAGTGGAATTTTTTCTCACTAGTGAGGTCCATGAAGTCATTGATTGAGGATTTCCTTCATGATCAAATTTCTGGAGAGTGTAGAAGAATCTGTCAGCCAGAAAGAAAAGGAACAAGTGCACCAATACTAAGGAATATCTGAACATTCCTTCTGTTGAGAATTTGAAAAACTGTTCATGTATGTTGTCATCCATAAACTGAATGAAATGAAACTGGACTGTATCTTTATCCTCTGTGGAGAAAATGGACAGAAAACCTAAGATAGTATCGTCTACCCATTCATCATAAAAATATCCTAGTAGGTAGCAGAGGGTGGAAATAATTTGATTTTCCCTGACTGAGAAAATGGAAGATGGATAGGGAGGGTTTTTCTTAGGCAAAGTCACATCTTCTGGTAGAAATATTTCAAAGATTTGGTTTATTTGGGGGAAGGACAGTTTCTGATAAATATCATTTAGGATTTCAATGGAGAAAGGTCTGGCATAATCAAGTATGGGGATCTGTTACATCTGGTTTATCAATTCTGGGGTAATGGTGAACATGGTTTCACCAGACGAGGATACGATGGCCCTTTGGCTGGGAAGATAATGAGCTTGACACTTAAGGGAGAACTATGGGAAATGAAAGGTCTGGGGAAACATGTATAAGGGTAAATTGGAATCCCATAGTCTAATTTCATCACTTTGATCCAAGAAAATGTCTTTTATCCATAAGTGTAATTCAACAAAATCGAATTCACACTTCGGCTCTGTAATTCTATATTCTTTGTCAGCAAGGGGAACATGATCCAAGTTGACAGGAGGAGGAAGAAAAGGATTTTCAGCAGTTTCAATGGGTTTAGTTTTGGGCGCCATAGCTAATAGAGATCTGAAGGTGAAAAAATTGATGACTGTAGTTACTCGGATTAATGGCTCCTGTTCGACGGTGTATCTTGGTGGCGGTTATCTTGAAAAATGGATTCAGCGTGGTGTCAACAATGTCTGAATTTGAAAAAAATATGGCAATGGTGAAGAAACAAGGTTAAACGGTTTAGGGAGGTGTCCGTTATGGCATGGGTGGTGACTAGACAAATAACGGTAACAAGAGATGGCATTGATTGGCCAACGGGTATGAGAGGTGTGACATGATTTAGTGGGGTATGGTGGCAGAGTGAGGTGGGCAGTATTGGGTAAGGGGTTAGGCGGGTTCCTGGAGGGGTGGGTAGGTGGTAAGTGGAATTGAGCAGGGGGTTCTGGTAATATGTGGGGTTGACACGTTGTGTGGGGCCCACGCTAGGACCCCCCCTACCGTTAAAGGCAGAAAGGTCAGGGGGTCCGAAAATCACTGTTGGTCATTGATCTGAGCACTGCTTGATCTGCCGCTGGAAAATGTGTGCCCTTTAGTCGTATAACGACAAAAGGTCATGTCCCCGCTAGAAATTAGGATAAAAACATATTGTGGGTAGCGCTAAGCTCCCCCTTCTTTATTTTTTCACCAAGGTATCATTTCATAGGCTAAAAAACACCAAACTAACTCAAATAAAGGTATTTTCAACAATATTTTGTAAATCTTTATTGAAATAGACAGTATTAACCTAACTCCTAGACTAATTTAACCACCACATTAATCCAACTTAGACTCTTGGATTAATTTATTCACTACCTAACTAATTTTTCCAAGATTAGACTGTTTGACCAAATTTATTCACTAACCTAACTAATTTAGCCAAGATTAGACTGTTTGAAAATATTTATTCACTAACCTATCAACATAAATTTAAAAGGATTGATCATAATTATACAGTATGAATCAAACCAAGCTTATTTCATGGGGTTTTATATTTTCTCTCTCTCTCTCTCTCTCTTTTTTATACCCTCTTTTCATTTTTTATATTTTTTATTCTTTTCTTATTCTTTTTCTTTTCTCTTCTTTTTCTTTTCTTTTCTTTTTCTTTTCTTTTTCCTTTTGTAAATCATTTGCAGAATAAAATATTATTTACAAAACAATATGACTAGAGGAAGACATTCTAATCACCAGGCAATCCTATGAAATATAGGCTTATAACAAGCGTTGTATTGAGTGAAGGACAGGTGTAAGTGGGGAGTGTAAGTGGTATTGGAGCAAGGGGTGAGCAGATTTTAGAGGGAGGGGTAGACAGTAAGAAGAAATAGCTGGGGAGGGGTCCAAAATGATGAGGAGGTGCCACTTTAGGTAGGACTCGTGGAAGGGAAAACCACTTTTTGGACTCCCCCCCCCTCACTGTTAAAGGTAGAAAGGTCGGGGGGGTCCGAAATGTGTTGTGGACCATCGATATGGAAAGAGGTGGATACTGCCAATGGAGACTTGTGTGGGGTTTAGGCATTACAAGACAAAAAGTCTTGTCCACTTCTGAACTTAAGAAAAAAATATGCGCCAAGAAGTGCCAAGCTTACATTTTGCCATTTTACACTATAATTTTATTTTCCTATGCTAAACTAACCAAATTTGATCAACTTAGGACGTATTTTGAAATGCAAACCTTGCATATGTTTTCTTTCCTTTTTCTTTTGGAAAATCATTTGCAGAATGAAATATTGTTTCCAACATAAAATGACTAGAGGAAGAAATTTCAATCACCAGGTGATACTATGAAATATAGTGTTATAATAGTGCCTCCAATTGGGGATGGTGCTCTCCTTGTGAGGTGCCAGGAACACTGTAGACTAAGTAGCCTTGTTCATTAGGCTGATCCCAAAACTTGCAACTTGCTCTGTCAGGAAACCTCTGTGACTGAAAATCCATTGATAATCTGCTCCAAACCTTAACTAAATCAAATTCACTCTAAAATACGAACTGTACTCTAAAACTGAAAACTGAAAATCAAATTGAAAAATTGCTGAATGGAATGCTCGCCAAGACAAGCTTATTCACACACTCCTACCCTAATCTGCTGAAATTATTTCTCAATTAGGTAATGGAAAAATGAAAATGAAGCCAATCCAACAGTTGAATCAATAACTCAACTCTTTCACTATTTTTAACAAAACTCAGAACTAGAGCTTGTAAGGGCACTAGAAACTGATTGGCAATTTTATCTTCACAACATAGAGCTTTGGAACCATAAAAAACAAAAGAGTCACTGGAAATCGATTGGAATTCTGAAGTGAAAAACTCCTCCATACAAATAGCTATGGGATCATGATAAATATGACCTTATTGGCACAGGGGCAGACCTAGAGTTCAACTCTTCAACAACCCACCAACAAAACCCTAACTACCGGCCCTTTCAGCAACACCTGTGAAGCAGATGAAGTCTCACCCAAGGTAGAGGCAGGGGTGGTTGCAAGAATCAGGTGTCTGCAACCTTAGCTGGGACACAAATATGTGATTCTAACACTTAGAAAACACTTTAGCATAGATCATTCATCAATATTTAACCCTCATGTCACTCCATAGATGGAAAAGAGCACCGCAACATTCACTTAGATCTAGGTTAAGTTAGCACTTAGCAACGACAAAATAGGTCTAACACTCAGCACTTTCACATATGTCAGATCTACATCCATACATATAAGAAGCACAAAGAAAATTATATCTATCTAAGTATATCATAGAAAAGCACATAGAATAATCATATCAAATCTCAACACATGGAAAGAGACAAACACATTAGGTCGAGACACTGAGCACAACACACAGGTTTACCGTGGTTCACCCCCACCCTGGGGCTACGTCCACAAAGTCTTCTTATTATTTATTAGCTTTGGTCAATCTGATTACAACACATAGCTCACACTTGTACTCCTCATAGGACAAGAGATCTGCGCACACCTTGCCTGATCCTCCTTCCCCGAGTAGATTTAGCACAGAGCCTTCTTATAATCTGTGCACTCATCACTTACAACACTTACACTCAGCTCTACAAGTCGGTCACACAATATACACAAAGCCTTTACTAGCACTTAGTTTATTCCCTTCTCTTACATTGCCTAGCTACTTATTTATACTTTACAAAATAGGCCTAAACATGGGTAAGCCCATGGGATGACATCCCATACCCATTACATTATCCCCAAAAACCCAAAAAGGACCCAAGAAAGGGGTATAGCTTCCACGATCTCCGCTTCGCGTTGCGGTCCATCTTTAACAAGTTGTCGAAGTTCCAAAAATGGTCAAATATGACCAAGTGTTTCCTCAAAACTTGGTCAAGGGCCAATAGGCCCCCAACACTCACATGTGACTCGTCCCGAGTCACTTAGATCTGGGTAAAGTTGCCTCAAAGGTCTCGAGCTTGGCTCGAGCTGCTTCAACTTGTCTCTGTGATACTTCTTCCTGCTCAGCGAACTCCTGAACAACCACTTCGCTGATAGGCCCTTCTAGTTGCTGCTCGACTATAACAACTACTTGTTCCAGTAGTGTTCCTTGGCCTTCAATTTCTTCAAACAGTATATAGGCCTCCTCCTGGCTCGGCAGGAGTTTCTGGGTGACTTCCATCACTCTGGTCTACATGGTAAGAACAAGTTGTTGGGCAGTTCGTTGTTCCTGGGATCTCTTCATCCTCTCGATAGGTGATAGGAGCTTGAGTTGTGCCTGTACTATATCTGTGTGCTTTTTCTCTTCCTGGAGTTGGGACTCGAGTTTATTCAACTACGGGTCTTCAGATAGTTTCTCATATATATGTGCGCTTTTGTTACTTAGTTGTTTTCATTTTGAAACAAGTTTTATAATCCTCTCGACTTCACTCTAAGCGTCCAATTCTCGCTGGTCGCGCACTTCTTGCGGAGTCCGTGGTATGGTATGAAGCTCTAATTCCACGACCCTTTGTTGAAGCTGTCGAATAACTTCAACCAGCTTCATCACTTGATGCTCTATGGGTTCTCTGGCCTTCTGCTCTAAGCTGGTCACATAGCGAAATGCTCTGTTGACTGCTTCTTCAATTCTGATCTACTTCGCGAGTAGCTGCTCTTTCTCTTTTTGGACCTTTGCTCGATCTCCTTCAAATTTTGCTTGGAGAGTATTCTTCTCTTGCTACGTTGCTTGACGTTGCTCAATAATTTCTTCCTGTGCCTTCTTGAGGGCCTGGGTGGCCTGCGCTTTTTCTTCCTGAGCACATCGAAGGCGTACTTCAACTGTATTTACAATCTTGTGGAGATGGACTAATTCATATCCTTCTTCTATTGTTCCTTCTGGCAGAGGCGTAGTAGAGATTACTCAGATAGAATGGAGTGCCTGCTATACTCCTTGGAGCGCGATCTCAATCTGGCTATACATTTGTTCCTGATTCTCTATTATTTCCTTTGAAGCATCATTGACCACTGCAACAATGAAATCAAAGTCATCCAACGTGAGGGTAGTTCGCATCTTATTTACAGGGGTTCTTGGTTTCTTTATGGAGGAAGACTTCAGAGGTGAAACCTTCCTTTTCTTGGATGAGTCTGATTCGTCCCTGGGTGGCGATACTTCGACTTGTTGTTGCTCAGATTCTGCACCTTCTTCGTCTGGCGTAATGGAATCCGTCCTTACAGATCTGCTATCTATATCTTTAACCTCTTTGGGCTTATTCGTCTCCTTTGTCTTAATTTCTCTACTGGGCCCAGGTGTATCTTGCGCAGCTTCTGGGCTGTCGATGTCTAAAATTTCTACGGGGTATGATGAAAGAAGGAGGTCTGTCAACTACTCCTTGGTGATCTCTTCCAGGTCTTCTTCTATCAGCTTATAGTAGGAATGGATATGTTCTTGGTGCTCATCAACGCGTGGGGTTAGGTATATAAAATGGTGGTCCAGGCTGAACTTTATCAGAGGTCAGAACCTTTGTAAAGTGTTCAGGGTTATGTGAGGTTCACTCCTTATGGCTGCTTTCAGTTGATTAAAATATACGTGGAAAACGACAATTGTTACACCTCAAATTACTCACTTCGACAGTGTCACAAGTGTCATCATTACGAATGTTGTAAGTGTTGCATCTTGTCTACAAGTGTCGCATCTTGACTATAAGTGTTGCAAGTGTCAAAAAAAATATGCTACCATCTTGCCCATGTCATGCCCATAACGACATCATGAAGACACTTAAGACACCTCAAAAGATAGTTTGGAAGAATGAAAAACACTTGGCAAGAAGTACAAGACCTTGTTCATTGAGAAAACCACAAAAAAAATGATTTTTGGAGAGGAGTGCTCCCCTAACCACTGTTAGGGAGCACTGGCGCATCCTGAGCTTCTATGGGGAGTGTTTGAGCGCCTTGTGCACCCCTTTGGGGGAGTACAACCCTCTTTTAAGAAAATTCTGGGTTTGTTGAGGTGAATTAGGGAAGAATCCCTCAAATCCTGAAGGTAGCTGGATTCGAATAGATGGTCAAGGCATGATCTTAGGGGAGATCCTCAACTGAAGGAGATGTTGATTAAGGTTGGTTGTCATTGATGTCAACCCTTGAAGAAAGACCCATAGCACAAAGTTTTGGGTAATGGACCCAATATTGTTTGATGTAAATATGACTCATTATTGTTTTGTCATGGTTGATAAGAAGTAAATATGGATGA